>VZRN01002263.1:3010981-3049082 GCA_013397935.1 Dasyornis broadbenti
CCCCCGCCAAAAAAAAAAAAAAAAGAATAGAGGTTTTCTTTTGCTCTCATTTTATTAATGTATTTATAAAAACACTTTTTATTATCCTTTATCCAGGTTAAGTTCTAAATGACCTTTCGTCTCCCTAATTTTATTTCTGCACGACATCCTTAAACGCTTCCTGAGTTGCCTACCCCTTTTCCTAAGGTGATACACCCTCTTATTTTCCCTGAGTTCCAGCAAAATCTCCCTACTCAGCCAGGCTGATCTTCTTTCCTGCCAGGTCATCCTCCAGCACAGGACAGCCTGCTTCTGCGCCTTCAAGATTTCTTTTTTGAAGTACATCCAGCCTTCCTGGGCCCCTTTGTTTTTAAGGGCTGCTTCCCAAGGGACTTTCCAAATCCGTGTCCTGAACAGGCCAAAGTCACCCTCCAGAAGTCCAGGGTAGAGGTTTCATTAACCACCCCACCCCACCTTATTTCTCCAAGTATTGAAAACTCTATCATTTCATGGTCGCTGTGCCCAAGACAGCCTCTGATCATCGCATCTCCCACCAACCCTTCTCTGTCTGTAAACCACAGGTCTAGTGGGGCATCACCCTTGTAGGCTCATTTTTTACCAGTTGTGTGAGGAAGTTCTCTTCCACACACTCCAGGAACCTCCTAGATTTCCTCCTCTCCATTGTGTTGAGCGTACAGGAGACATCCAGCAGGTTAAAGTCTCCCACAAGGGCTGGCAATGGTGAAACATTAGCCAGCCACCTACAGAATGATTTGTTTTAATACAGGATGATTTGTTTTAATCATCATCCAACACCACTAATTTTCACCCTGATAGATATCTAAGCTGAAACCTAAATGCTTTAAGAGGGATTGGCTTCCAAAATACAATCCTCATAACAGATGTGTAATTCTGAATGCATCACCTCGCATCTGGCTCTGTTAATGAAAACAATTTGACAAGTAACCAAGGTTTCTCAGAAAGAATTTTCACCTGTCATTGCAAATCCTGAGTTATTACACTTAGTCTTCAAGTAGTTACAATGTTTCTCCCTATACCATAGTGTTTTCTAGAATAAGTATTCTAATTTATTATTTCTACAGACACTTGACTATTTTATAATGCAGTTTTCATGTGTGCTACCAATTTTTTAATCGTGATGTTCTTTTGACATGGTGTTTATCAGGTCTCAAAGGAGTCTATAAGGGAGACAAAATTCTTCACGGTCAATCCAAATGGAAGCATTCCCTTGGGCAAGACCTGCCATGTGAAGGACGATCCAGAAGGTAGGAATCCCCTTTATCATTGAAATTTAGTCAAGGAGTTATTTTTCATATTTTATTTAATTCATATGAACATTCAGAGCACTTCTACTTTGAAAGACAGGGCATGACTGTAGAAAACAAGCTGCTGCATCTAGGAAGAGGCCAGTGTCTTTGCTTTATGGCCATGGTTAATTTGTTCCAGCTGAGAGAACTTAATCTCAGAATCATTTTCTTCAAATATTTATTCCCAAGAGATAAAGAGAACAGCAACATTTGAAAACGCACAAGCAAATCTGATGCTTTTGTACAGATACTGAGAAAATTCTGCTTAGCTACTTAGTAGCTACTGCTGCAAGGTAGTTCATTCTGGCTAGAAAATTAAATCTATTGGAAGTTTTTGTCACCACAGGACATTCATTTGCTCTCAATAAAGAGCAGAAGTGCATTGAAGGCAAGCTTTTAAATGCTTGCAAACCAGTGGTGATAGTAAGCAGAGAGTTCAAATTAGCTGACACTTTCCCGGATGAATAAGGCTAGGAAAACATATTGGACTCTATCAATCTGCAGTAACTGGCAACACTACAAAGAGAAAATCAAATTTATTTCATCTTTAAGGGGCAAAAAAAAATCTGTTTAAATCCTTGTGAAGAAATTGGCTTTAGTGTGTACAGGCAGCTTACGTTTGTCAGGATGTATCAAAAAATGGGAGCAGATAAACCACCATTGCAACAGTACAGCAATGGCAGTCCGGCTACACCTACCTATTAACTGTGTTTCGTAACGCAAAGAAATAACTTATGACATGTCAGTTACAGACCACTGAGAAGCACAAGAAAATGTCTGGCATTCCCAGTGTGTAAGCTTCCAAATTCCCCTGGCACTGACTCACTCCTTGAAAGTTTCCAGCAAAACCAGCGTTTGACAAAAGCCAGTAGCCTTTGCTTTACACAGAACAGAATTTGTCTGAAAAATTCTGTAGAAGATTACTTTAAAAATAAAACAACAAAACAAAACAAAAACAAACAAAAAAAACAAAGTAAAGAAAACCTGACATTGCTGCCTCCTGAAGGGAATATAATCTGGTTTTAAGCTTTCCATCAGACATCTGAACAGGATGCTGTGACTTTTACCAGGTTGAATTGAAATGAATAGAATTGAACTGTCTTGACCAAGAAAATGTTCCGTCACGTCTCAGGGAAAGATGACCTTTTTAGGACCTTTCTTTGACAGGCATCTAAGCAACTATTTGCTTTGATAAAAATCAGATCTATATTCCCTTTCTGAAATGTACAGACTGGTTGTTTGGGGTTTTTTTTGGAAATGCATCACATTTAAACAGAATCTTATGACAAAAGTCTATGCCACGGTCCTCTTGAATACTCACATTGTTCTCACTCCAACACTGATAACCCCATTGTCACAGAAAACCATGTAGGCACCTTTCAACCAGCAAACATAAAATATGACGTTATCTTTTAACTGTAAATCAAGATTATTCAATTGTTTTGTTCTGGTTTTGGACATCCATGGGCTTGTAGCCTGTATGTGGACACCTACTGGAAATGTGACATCTTGACATTCAGCATATAAAGCTTCCAAATCACCAGTTCAGTGCCAAAATCCCCGGAATGGTTCTGGCTGGTGGGACTGCCTTTTCCTAAGTTTGCCATCATTAATTTAAGTTCTAAAGCTAATGAGAATAGGTCTTTTCTTGAAAATACCTCTAATTTGATAAACCTACCTGGATATACTCCCTTAAATAGCAATTATAAACATATTCATCATTACAACTCATTGACTGCACCACCTTAGAAAAGATTAATTACTTAAACTGTGACAGGGCAGTTACTTCTGTTGGTAAAACGGAGGTAGAAGAGAATTATATGGAAATGCTTCTTTGCCGCAGTGCTTCTTGTTAATCTGGTGATCATTAACCTGTTTGTACCATTAGTCACTGATTAATTTCTAAATCTCCCTAACAAATGCTCTCAAGCCTTTCAATCACTGGAATGGGCTCCCCAGGGAAGTGGTCACACCACCAGCCTGTCAGGAAGTTCAGGAAGTTCAGGAAGTGTTCGGACAACGCTCTCAGGCACATGGTGTGATCCCTGAGGTGTCCTGCACAGGGGAAGGAGTTGGACTTGATGATCCTGATGAGTTCCCTCCAACTCAGTATACTCTATGATTCTATAGTAAGTTCAAATAAACCAAAATTTACCAAAGTACACCTTTTTTGAACAAGCCCAATTACATTCATGGCCCTGCGAGTGAAATTTTGGAAAAATGAGAAACAGGAGGTGCAAAGCTTTCAACCTGACTTCAGTTCTCTGAGCAATCCAAGTGTGCAGTCAGCAACAGTGGTGCTTTAAAAAGGATGTGCTGGGTTAAGTCATGCAAAGCTTCTACATTAAACTTTTTCTGTCCCATGAAAGAAGGGCTTAATTCAGGCCAGCCAAGATTATGTGTGATTTTCCCTAAAACTTGTCAGACATCTTCAGCTGAAAGATACTTATCAACAAATTATGAAAGTACCAAAGGTTCTCTTTTATCACAGTGGTCTTCTCTCTGCTGTTTTTCTTCTAAAGTAAAGAAAAGCAGGTGATTGCCCAAGACAATCTTGGTTTTATTTTTTATTAATAAAAAAGATCTGATTCTGGTAAGAAAGACAAAATCAAAGCAACGGGCCTAGTTATCTAAGGCATAAGTAGTTGATTCCATTTGTGAATCAAGAATGCAAGTGTGTGCACAGCTCCAGGTCCACAAGGGAATAAAAGAAAGAAAACCCACAAAAACCGCCTCACACAGCTGTTGGTACACACTTGGAGCCCTGCTTTCACCTGCATGTATTGCAAGTACAGTGTTGAAAAACAAGTTATGCTGAAGGAAGCGGTGGAGATTGTTGTAGCTATTATTACAACACAAAGAATGGTATAGAAACAGTGGAGGAGACTGGTGCTCCTAATCTGCCTCTTCCTTAAACAATTCTGCATCTGCCAACTTGACCAAAAGGCTTGCGAGGTTTGCCTGAGTGCTCAGGACTCCAGGGAACCAGATCCTCAAAGAAGTTGTCAGGGCCCAGCACAGCACAGGTGACAGCAGCATTAATACTCTGATTTCAAAGACTACCTCACATAAAATAAAAACTACTTGCAATGATGTGAAACATGAACTTCCTTGTGAAAAGCAGTTTGCACAGAGTAATTTCTGGTTTGGGAAAATAGAAGAAAGCCAATAATTGTTTGACACAAAGCTATGCCAACTGATATAAACATCCTTCAGTCAAAAGTATGGAAGCTGGAATTCTTCTTGCATTTGATATGATTACACACTATAATTCAGTGGCAGCATGAAATTTTATACACAGCATGAGATACCATCTCAGTGCTTTTCTGAAAGCCTTTCAATTTTCTCTGTCATCATTCACCATGTGTTTGGATTTATGTCAACTAGATGTATTTGAATGTCATGAATTGGACATGTAACTCCTGAACTATTTTAAGAAACAGCTGAGACTGAGCAAATAGGTTGGTGCTGCATCATTATAAAGCTTTAGCTGAGAAGGGTGTTGAACAGAACTCCTTATTTTCTTTAATAGAAACACTCTTATCTGCACAATAAAATGACTAAAAAAACCAATGGAAGAGCTAAGGAGCTCTCACAGAAGCACATGTGCTTTGGGCTGCTTGATTACAGATGCTTTTTGGCTTGGTTCTAACTTAAAAGGAATTCCAAACACCTTGGAAAACTTAAACCAATTTAAAAAAAATGAAATCCTAATTATGTTACTAGCGTCAATTGCTAAAACGCCCCTGCCGTATAAGCACAAAACAAGGTTTGATCCCTTCAGAGAACTAAGGAGGTACCAGCTAAAACTGACTCTCCTGCAGGAAATACCTCAAGGCGACTGCTCACAGAACAGTGAGAGGGATGAAAACTGGAACATCAGCCAAATTTCATTTTAAAAGGTGAGCAGTCATGCAGGGAGGATTTGATCACTTTTGCTTTATAGTCAATAGAATGATCTAAAACTCTGCTTAGAAGCTAATCAACCATTTCCAGTTCAGAGAGGAGGCCATAATGGAAGCCATTTGAATTACCTACAGCTGCTGAATGTGAGCTTCTGCAAGGTCTGGACGCATGGTTATGGTACCACAGGCAGTGCAGCGAATTGCCAGGTTCCAGCTGAACCCAGTTACTCTTGAGACATGTGTCCTTCCCTTCCACATAGAAAATGTAAGGAAAGGTGAATGATGGTATCTCAGTGACATCAGTTATACACAGGGACTGCAGACCAAACTTTGTCTCCAGAACACCTGCTATTTCACCAGATTAACTGCTGCCTTTGTGGATGATTCCAAAGAGCCCATCATTCAATTCAAACTCAGTTCTCTTTATGTTAATGGCATTTTATTTCAAAATATATTAACCATTCTGTGCTTACAAAGGACTGCAGTGTGAATACAATATCAAGTTAAAAGCTTCTTAAACCTGCTACGAAAACCATTTTTATTAGGATGAGGACTGGTGCATACAATCAAAATTATTTCATTTAAATACCTCTGCAGTCTACACAAGTACTTCTCAGCCTTAACTTACAGATTTTATTGGGCCACAGATGGACGTAGGGGTAATACTGTCAATATTATACATGCAAAACCAGGTACTGTATCAAACCCAATTATGATAATGTCAGTTTTGAACACAGTTCCATTCTGAAGATGAATCACATGTACAGACAAAATCTGTGTCAACAGACAATAGAAGTTATTGCTTCAAATCCCCACGGGGCCTGGTAGGAACACACACTTCACAAAAACCCATGCTCTATAATGCAAAACATCTGCTGTTAGGTTTGAGTAGGGTGTAGCCAGTCTTAGGATATAATGTCAAAAGTTTCTTTGGATTTGGTTTGGTGTAATTTCCCAAAGGGAAAAAAACAACCCCAACGTTCCCATGTCTTTCAACCAAAACATGAAATGCTAGCTAGCATATACATATACATATATATATATATATATATATATATATATATAGGTAAGCACCTAACTACTGATATAAAAAGTTGGTTTCCAACCATCCAACTATCACTGAAGCACAGAAAATCTGTTTTTAAAGCCAACGCTCTCAACAAATTGAATGCTTGCCGAATATACTCGTGATGACAGATGACAAACTGAAAACATTGATCTACACAGACAGTAAGTTATGAACAACACAAAAGTAGTCTTTACTGATGCTTGAAAAAGATTCAGGTTTAGGCTGAGACTGGCAGAAAGAGTGCTAAATATTGGGATTTTATTTGTCCAACCTTATGTCCTAGATGCCAGTTCTCAAGTCTAACGAACTTTTGTTCTGTGGGCACTTTTTGGCTTTGTGATGTCTCTTAATCTACACCAATCTCATGAAAAGTTTCTTTGACTTTAGGTCCTTAATGGACCACTGTACACAACACTCTAGTGGGTAACAAGTGAGGGTAGGAGAAGAAGTCAACTTTTTGATTTAAAACCATCACTCTAAAAATTCTTCAATATATATATATATATATATAGATGCTAGAGCACTCACTCTGCTTTATTAGCTTGCAGACGCACCCTGCTGCAAGCAAACCTGCCCTGCTTCTCACTCTAACCTGGCTTTGGTGTCGCCAAATAGCACTTACGTTAAAAAATGAACCTCCAATTCAATGCAACATGAATCGTATTTGTCCAAGTCCATCCATATACAGGACAGATCAAGGATGCATTTACTTCCAATTAGCACTTCCATCCTGAATTGGACGTACTATTTCAGTATGGACAATGAAAGTGTGCCTTCAGGTCCTGGAATCGATTCCCAGAAGGGGATGAAGCAATACTCTCATGTACTAAACCATATTCCAAACAAGACACCAGAGGAGGTATGGATGAGGTTAAGAGCCTGGGGAACTGAAGATGTATTTAATGACCTATTAATTTTGGCAGCTCTTTAGAGGATGCGTGCAAATACTTCCAGGAACAGTATTCTCTCAGCAATGCATTACTAGCAGCTTCTCCCTACTTTATATGAACTACAATAAAACAGTGGTAGTCACATTACCAGTATTTGCTTGGCTCTTCCTCAATCTCTATCAAGTAAACATGAATTGTAGAAAATGTTGCTTGTTTTCATTACATACAGGCACTATTTTGTTCTCAGATATTTAAAAAAAAAAAAAACTAGAACAAAATTTCAGTTAAAGTCTGAATAGGACAGAGACCACCTCATATTTATATAACACTGCATGTCAATATATGCATTTACAAATCCAATGTAAAATCCCTGAATATGCTTATGACTTTTGGCATTGTTTCTTGTTTCAAAACACCAAATTCATTTTCCACACTGTTTTTTTTCCTTATTTCCAATTTTATCACTTAAAAGCAATTTTTGAGATTTTACCATACAGCATTAAGTTACTTTAGTAAAACTGACAGATAAACAGTACCAGGTTAAAGATCAATTCTCCCTAATGTAACAGTTTCAAGTGATTTTAGTTTCGTAGAAATAGAAATAATATGGAAATTGTCAAAGTTTGTGTCACCAAAAAGTGTAGGAAATAATACTAGGAAGAAATCCTTTTTTAATACAAGTCCATACCGAGTTTATATAGATGATGCATCCATAGATTTAAGAGATGTCAGTTGTCACTCAGGAAAGATTATCTGGGAAATCAATTTTCTCTTGTAAAATCACAAACTTCAAGGTAAGCAATTGCATCTCTAGAAGAATGCTACCTCTGCTGTTAAACCCAATGAATGCTAACTCAAATCCCAATACCTTTCAGTACCTTCAAAGGAAATCACAGCTGTTTCCAAGCTGTTTTCCATTAGGGTGGCACTATATGCAGTGACAAATTTAAGTCAATATAATATAAACACAATGTTTGAATAAAGGCAGCTGTGGGACCATCCACTACCAATGATGCAAAGCTATGGAATCTTGGTAGAATAATGGTATTTTTCCATCCTCAGTGTATCAGGTCCATAGCAAAAGTCAACACTGCAGTACTCCCAATACTAGGGATCACCAGTATAGTAATTCAGCTGCTGCTTTTACTGGAGAACAATTTCATCCAGTTTTGCTTTTTCAGGCTTTCTGAAAACAATGTTTAACATTGCAGTCATACACCTATTTCAAAAGTTGTGCTGATACCCACAATGGATAATATTAGAGACAGCATCCAGTTTTCCCCGAACAATGCTTTTTTCTTATTTTAGTTAAACAATTATGGATTTCCTATTCCAATAATCACAGAAAAAATATACATCAGTATATCCTCCTCCCCTGTGTATTTAAGAGAAGCCCCATAGTCCTTGAAATCAGACAAGCCTAAGTGTACCATAGATAATCTGCACATACACAGCACTGTGCATGGAAAGATCTGACTGCTGTCTCCATTGTTAGATACATGGGTATCAACTTAAAAATGTGCATCATATGTATTATTATAATGTTAACCTGGTTTTTTTTTAAGCAGCCTCTCAAAATAAATAATTTCTGCTCCCAACTGGTCACGGTGCATCTGTGCTGAAAGCCACCATATTGTAGAAAGGCTGGCAAAATGAATGAGTGCCAGATTCTTGCCCATTGCAGTTTGCTGCTTCGTGGATCCAATTAAGCCCACATTTACAGTGACCTGAAGTTTGCATGCTGAGCTGTGAACTGGCACACAGTCACCTCTGCCAGCTCTGCTACAGCAGTGTTCAGCCAAGGTACAGGAAGGAAAGGCTAACTCAGACTACAGTGCCAGAAACAGCACCAGCCCTTTGGCACTACATTTAATTGCAACAAGCCTGATTTCCCAGAAGAGAATGATAAAAAACAGCACAGCTGAATTTCACAGTACCATGAGACCACATTGTCTTGCATTACCACGAGCATTCCCTTCTGAACTCTGAATTATTGAACACTAAATGTACTAAATACACTTAGTAAGCACCTGCTCCTGGAATGACTGTTTACAGTAAAGCTAAAGGCCATCAACTTCTTGCCTATAAGCATTACGGAAAAGATGGTCTCTCCTAAGAAAACTGCACTGCAGAGAAGGGTAGGGATTTTTTGTTGGTTGGTTGGTTGGCTGTTGTAGGATCTTGGAGAGGGGGATGGGTTGGGTTGATTTTTTTTGAAAGCTGCAATCCATGTACTAAAAACTTATCCCACCAAACTGCTGGTTGTTTTTGCAGATGAAGCAGTATAACCATGAACTGGCAATTTACAAAGACCAGAAGACAAAATGACCAGTTTGATTATTTTCAACATTAATGTGAGACTGATCTAAACTAAACTGTTCTTAAAGAGGCTGAGTCTACTCAGAAAATAATACAGATTACTAAACATGCAACAACAAGGTCTCCTATTTCTGCTGGTAATCAGACACTTGCTAAACACAAAACCCAAATAATGAATGTATGCCCTTTCATAAGGTGGTATTTTTTGTTTTGATTTTTTTTTTCTAAACACCGTGAAAATCAGTGAGTATTTCCTATTCTAAGAAGGTGTTATTGGAGGTTTTGTTCCTTATTTTTCTCTTCTTTTAGGCAGTATAGTGTTACTGCACCATTACTGAACCATACAGCTGGTTCCTCACTCAGGTACAGTACACAGCATGAGCTCCTGAAGCTACATTTACTGGGTAAGGATGTACTGTAGATGGTTCTTCATGACAAGTCTGAGCTGAATACGGAACAGAAAGCAACAATATGAAGTCTTATTTCACAGAAGGACAATCTAACAACACTCCATCAGATATGAATTCTCTATACAAAATGATTTCATATTGGGAAAGGAACATTTCAAAATAGCAATGTATCTGAGGAAATTTTACTCATTTGCCATTAATGAAGTTAACTGTGTCTCAATCATGATTTTAGTCTTCATAGCAGAGAGCCTTCTTTGTTATAAGGCAATTGGTTGAAGGGGAAGAAGAAAACTTAAAACCAAACAAAATAATGCTTTGTAACAACTCTTTAAGATTACTATGTTGAGTTCCACAGGAGTATGAAAGATTGTCTCAGAAAATGGGATAGCAAGTGTGGACAAGAAACATGTCTTGATCAGTGAGTAAAAAGGTGCTTTAAATGCTGTCTACAAGAAGCTACTACAAGAACACAACGATTCAGTGCAAAACTGTGAACAACAAAAAAAATAGTAATACAATAAAGAAGCTTCCTAATAATCATGGTGGTCTCATTCAAGCTGGTTAGAATGTTGCAGTAGTATTTCAGGACAGCCTCAGGTTTTTCCACATCCTCCACCCTAGCCAGCAACAATTATAAAAATGAGTCTCCCTTAAGATTTTTTTGTGAGCCACAAAAGCAAGGAGATAAAACAGATACTTGATTCAAGCAACACATTGTTCTTATTCAGTTAGTTGAAGCTGACATGTAGATCTTTCAGAATTTAAAATATTAACTGGGATGTTTCCATATTTTGATGAACCTGAGTCAACCTACTAAATTAAGCCCAAGTCTGTCCCTCAAACACATACCTGCAAGTGTGCACAAACAGTATACTCAACCCATCTGACTTAAAACATTCAATTTCATCAGTAAAATTGCAGCAGCTCATTTTGAGAATCTGAGGAGCAGACAATTTGTGTCTTAATAGGCAGCCTGTTTATTGTGAACCTATAGCAGGACTTTCTTCCTTACTCAGCATCAGAGTATTTTCCAATCACTTTCCATGGCAATGTATTTTTAGAAACAATGTAAAAATACATAAACCATCATGAAAAGAAGAACCTTCCAAATCTATCAGCACTCCTGCAACTCAAGTAAAACAAACATCTTATTTACTGCAAGCTGTTTGTGCACACATCTTATATATTCTTATTCCTGGATAAGATCCCTTTGTATCAAGCATTGCATTACCATCAACAATAAATACAAGGCATGCCTGTATTTTGTACAACTCATTATCAATCAATCTCTGAAATCAATTCAAGTTACTGGAAATTGAAGGGTGGTTCTTTGGTTAAAAGAGTGCATCTGCTACTTTGTACCCAGGGCCTCACTGGATTTGTGGAAAAGCTGTGCAAGTATGAAATATTTACCAAAAAACCCCACTTCCCACTTAGAAAAAGGATCCATTTATAAAGATCCATTGTGTCAAAATGTTCCAACAATCAATACAAAAGGCCTTAAATGTCACCAAAACTGCAATTTAAGCAAAAGTACACATGGAAGAAAAACACTAGAAGATTTGATGCTGTGACCTAGGCAGTACATCATTTCAGAAATTTAAGATCTTTGTTTATTAATAAGATATACCTTAATATATGAAGATATATCTCAGCAAGATACTTGGCCAGAGGCTTATAGGGTTAAAAAGTCACAAACAAAACTAAACCAAAATCCATGCTCTCTCGCCCTTCTCTCTGGAAATAAAACTAATTTTAAAAGTTGAACTCAGTTGAACTCATTTGAAAACTTACATTACACTTCTTCCAATTGCTGGAAGGAGATGTGACCATCCTACATTACTACTGTCTGAAAACACTTAAGGCCTTTGATTAACTTCAGTTGACCAGATGACTCCACTGGGAGGGTGGATAAACTGCAAAATATTATCAGATTTTGCTGCAAAATGGGGGCAAGATGTAAACTATTTAAACAAGCCCTCCTATGTCAGTAAGAGGAAAACCCACATTTAACAGTTTGCATTTCTGTTAATTTCAGGAAGGTATTAAAAACACCAGTCTCCAACAACATTAAATTTCAGTGAATGTAAGAGAATATTTAAGTGTTATTTTGAGTTACAGATGATGGTTGAAGCTTATAAAGAAATACCTTGAGGAGCAGTAAACTATTATATTATACTTTCATTTCACAATGAGTTGTTTGCACTTCTTTTGCCACCAGATTAACTAAAAATAAATATTTTGGAATTACAGCTTTCTTTAAAGCTACTACAATTTAGTAAGACAAATAACCCAATAAATAAAAGCCAAGTTAGTAATTTCAGCAGATAAGATAATGACTCCAGTGGATGTACCTGTCCTCTTAACTACTCTTTTGATAAGACAGAAGGTCTTCAAAGTCTTCAACAAGGCAGCTGACTGTGTGTTGGTTTGCAAAGCCAGGGGAAGAAGACATTCTCTCTCGAAGAGGCAAAGTGCACAATAATATAAGGCCAGCAGATGTTCTAGTGCTTTCTGCTAAAACCCAAGCTATGCTTCCCTGTGAGCTGCCCCCAGGCACAGCTGGGAAGGGACAGAAGGCCATGGCTGTTATGAACCCAAGACAGAAGACAGCGATTCCGTCATGTTGCAGAGGTGCAGCTCAGCACCTCCATCACTCTGCAGGTGTTTTCAGCTCCTCGGGACTCTCTCTAGGCGACCTGGGGAGTGGGGGGAGGAAAAGAAAAGTGAAAAGTAAGACACAAATCTGCCCAGTGATTCCAAACAATTGTTTCTTATAAAATCAAGGGGAAACAAACACACATGAAAAATTTTGGGTACTATCTACGTCATACAGGGCAACTGGAATGTCACTTTTACAAGTCAGATACTACAGAGTGGTCCAATTAGCAGTTTTTCTCCTAAATTACCCAGATGAAAGAAGACCACACTATTCATGTGAATAAAGCACAGGATTATTTCTGACAAGCAGAGAATCTCTTTAAGATACATGCATAATGAGCTAACCTATATAATTTAACAAGATAGTAGAAACACTAAAATAGCTACCGTCATTAATACTGTCACAATGTGATTTACAGTTCTAAGTATTTATTCAATTAGGAGTTTATTCCAATCTGTATTATTATTATGCCATTCCTAACTACAGTTTAAAGATACATTTTTATATTCCACATTTCATAACTTCAATAATGACATTACTAAGGACCATACTTTTAATGGAATAAAGGTATATAATGTATCACATTTTTTTTAATCTAGGTATGTTTATATTTTGCAATATTGTACATTAGGACAAAAAAATTAAGTATCGTTGGGCAGGCCCCTTATTAAAGGCAATGAATAAATTATAGGACACAAAGGTATTATCAGTGAATTTTCCAAATGAGCCTTCTGTAAGAGGTTGCGAGACATTAAATAAACACTTCCAGTATACAGGTTCTAGTGAATGTTTTACACTTTACCTTACTTTTTATTTCTAGAATATGGGACAGCTGAATCCTCTTCAAATACTACAATACTCAGGCAGATGTGAGTGCACACTCATATAAAACTCAGGCACACATTCTCTGCACCTGTGCATACACACACTGATGTGTGTGAAAACATAATTCATGTGAGTAAAACATTTACAACTCACCGGTAAATCTGTAACGGCCACGTTCCTTGGGATGGAGTGGGCACAGAATTTGTTGGACTCACCAACATGGCACTATATATGTTGGAAGCAACCACAAGTATACAAAGTAGAATTGGTCCTATGATGGCTCCTTCCAGTCCCAGGTAATATGCTCCACCAGCTACCGCGAGGCCTGTCAGGTAAGGGTGACCACCTCTGCCACAAGAACAGTAAGATTAAATTAACAACAAACACAGCATTATCAATTATGAAATGTGAATTAATAATGAAGTTTTATTAAGCTTAGGAAATGACACAGCTAGCTATAGCTACCCATATTTACACTATAAACTGCAGTGCTGTCTGAATGACTGCACAAATGTTCCAAGCTGCATTCAATGCTGTATTTGCACAACAGATCAAACAATACCGTAGCATGGAACACCGGTAATATCCACAATGGAGCAGTCACTTTACAGACATCTGCTAAAGAATGTCTGAAGGACCTAATGACAAAAACATTTCCATTTTGAGAATGGAAAGATGGTTGGTTAAACAGACTTGTTCATGCTTTATGGTCAAGAACTGTTAAATTTTAACACAATTAACACCATGTACTACGAGTACCCCTGAGCAAAGACGTAGTTACATGATGATAGCAACTTGCAGTGCATCTTTCAAAAAACAGTTAGCATACAGTCTCTTTAAAGAAATATCTATGCCTTCTCATTTTGTTATAAAACAGCCTCTCAAGATTGAGTATTTGTTATCATTAGCTTCTAATATTTTCAGACGAAAAACTAAACCATATTTTAATGCACATATCAATATTTACTGGAAAGTTGAGGCCAGCAGAGCTTTTTGATAAGAGCTCTTATGGCAGCAAGTAAACCATGCCATTTTTATTTTCTGTATTTCAGTTCAGGTGCAAAATGTGAATCCTACTAACAGCATTCACATAAAACCTGTTCATCATTCTTTGTTCTTTATACCTAAAATAATGATGGCAATATGGAATTATATAAGAACAACAGCTGAAATTTAGCACACAATTCTCAGGAAGTTCCTCTAAATTCTGAGTGTAATACATAGAAAATACCAACTAGTCAGTTCAGACCTCCAGCAGTTCCTGAGGTTTCTACTATAGTCCTGATTTCTATTCAACTCCCAAATTCTAAGTCTTTGTATTTATCGGAACTGTGTGCAAAATGAGACCATGAAACATGACCTATTAAATCATACACACCTCAATCATGTCTCGCCTAGATCAAACTTAACCTACTGGCAGGACCAGACTGCTTTCCTGAGGGGACAAACTTGACCTTAAAGTTTAACTCTTCTCCAACAACAGACACGGTAAATTTCTAAACCTTTAAAAACTTCAATATTTTTTTTTCCCAGCATTTGCATCAGTTTAAACATTCTTTTGGCTGGTTTTCTAAATTAAACAACAGATCACCTGATGAAATAAGACTACAGTACAAACGTAATCCATTTAGAAAACCCTGCATAACCTAATTATAGCTATTTCAAATAGGTTTAATCTACTCTGCAAGACAGCATGATGCTTACTGTTCAATTTATTGGGAAGAATACAATTTTCCTCCACTGTCAGAAAATCTATTCCTGCACCCTATATCTTCTGGACAGTAAACAGACTCTGCATCCTCTACAGTCCAAAAAAATGTATTCTAGTAATTGGAAGAATTATTGGGTTTTTAAATAGGTACTAGCCTTAAATTTATCTGTGATTTACTGTTGGAAAAAAATGTAATTTGATTATATTTCACTTGTTAGCTTTAATTCATGCAAAATAACTAGAGTCACCGTCTATGAAAATTGGTTTTAATATTGGGCATATTATCATTAGGTACTCTCTGTTCAGTGTAATTATATTTAGTGAACAAAAATATTAATTTCTAACAACACAGAACTGAACCACTTTTAGTCCTTATTCTACATTAACTCTCCTGTAATAAAAATCAGCACAAATGAGGGCCTAGTATTAGCAAGTAACTAAGACTGGACCATGAAGTCCTCAATTCAGACAGTTTACTAGGATTGTTTCTTTTGACCAGGACTGAAGCAGTAAGTACACCCTGATATCAGTATCACACATGGTTGTGATCAGGTCTTGTACATACGAAACTTGACTGTTCATGTCTTTGCCTGCTCTATTTAACTGTGCTGCTCTGTATTCCAATCTGAGCTGCATAAAGGGATTCAAGACATATTTCAGCTGCACAAAATGTCAGTGAACATTTCACTTGTATCACACATACAACTGCAAACATTGGCTTTGTCTCCACCATTTGCAGTTTGTTTGTCTGTGTACAAAAGCTGAAACAAGGAGACATTTCAAGACAGAAGAGGCAGCCAGACACCTACCCAGTTTTTTTCAAGAAATCTGTGCCTACCTCCCACAATAGGAAAACAGCACTGGCAATTATCTCAGTAGAAGCCTATTTCCAGTTTTGCAATTTCAACAGATTTTTGCACTGGAGTAGGGTGACACAACAAAATAATCCTCGAAATTCTCACAATTAATTCTGAAAAATTAAACTATTTTTTTAGGTCCCTAGCTAACCAGCTCATGGTTTTATCTGCTCTGCAGCATCATCTGGCATTAAGTGATATAAAGTAAATGCTACTACCTTTAGTCAATAATTAGATAAATACAAAACATAAACTAATTCTAACAATCCCAACTAAACAGTTCATTTTGCTGATGTTGAATTCAAGACCTCTGATGTGTCAAAGTTCACAGAAAAGAGACCTGGGAAAAAGAAGGCACTTAGGCCAGTAAGACGACTTCTTACTATGAGATTATTCCTGTGCTTGAAGATACTGCTTTGCATGCTTCAGAAAAATGAATTTAATTAAAGGCATCAGTGATGGTCAACCATTTTTACAATGCTAATTTTAAAAAGTGTTCAATGTACTTACCCTGATATATCTGAATAAATTGCTGTATCTACAAAATAGGTTGGCAAGAGGTGAAAAACCAAGAGCAAAACGGCTTTGCATCCCTGTCCTTGCACAAGCCATAAATCCAGGACTGCAGGCACCGCTGCCCAGTATGTCCCCAGAAATGGCACTGCTCCAAGGATTGCTGCTAATGCTAGAGCACACAGAAGCAGAAGTGAAAAAAAAGAACACAGAAACATATTTTACAAATATATTTACAGTTACATTCTGACACCTGTGCCACACCAGTAAGTCCCACTTCCATCAACTGTTGTAAATAAAGCACTGAAGAAGTGCCACATGAGGCTCTTGGTGTTTTATAGCTGTGATTTAGGAAAAAAGAAAATTATGCCATTCCCTGTACAGAAGGACTTCACCAACTGACAGTCATAAGGAGATACTTCCAAAAGATGCATCAGTTTAGAAAAATCTGGAGTTATACCTTTCATGTACCTTTCAAACTTTTACATAATTTCAAATTAGCAACTGTGTAAGAAAGCATAGGAGCCCAAGTCTCACTCTAACTTACTGCATAATAGTGATAAAGAAGGCAAACATGACATTTATGACTTAGATATTTCTGTATGCAAATGTGTGCACACAGGCACACACCCTTCTCATTATACAAAGACCTGCTGTAATCTAAAGCAATATAGTTCTGCTGTCATTATAATTTAATGCACCAGGAATAAATATAATACAAAGCACAATCAAGTGAAGTATTTTTCTTTTTATGTTGGTGTCATTAACCAGAAAGCAGAAATTTTCAAAATTTTGCAAGGAGTTGGTGAAAAAAAGACTGTTTACCTTCTAAGTAGGTCTAGTGATAACCAATGTTTTAAGACAGTTGCACCCATTTCTTATTATATTGGGACTTCTTGCTTTATAGCCTCTCCTTATGCTTCCTTGTATACAAACATTTTTCAACTACTATTACTATTATTCTTTTTAGAGGAAGAGGGGCAAAAGTGGAAGAGGGAGGAAGCTTTTTTTACTGAAAAACTGTCCAGCCATTTCCAAAACTGAGATTGAAGAATAAAACAAAAGCCGAGGCTGGTAATACAGTCAGGCAACAGTACTGAGAATAAGAAGCATGCCTTCATCATGCATTTCCATGATACCTCATCTTCCTGCATTTAGGCATCTTGAAAAATCAGTACCTGTCAGCTGTGAAAGAAACAGAAGCCAAAACAGGCAGAATGAAGTCAAAACCTGAAAAGACTGGGACTGAATACAAGGGAGAAGGAATTACATCCAGCAAATGAAACAGAAAGAAGTAGTAAAATAGCTGGCAGGGAATGTGTTGTGAAAACAGAAAAAGGCAAGGCTCAGAGCTAAGACAGCAATCAGGACCTTCTCTCCACCCTACCCACAGCCATATTCTCCAAGACCAGATTAAGCTTGTCATCACATTCAATATATCTGATTTTGTACTATAAATAATTATGTAGTATTATTTATAAATATATTATAATTGTTCAAATTCTTACCAGATGGTATGAAGACTATGTTAATCCCAAATATAGTGTGAGTCAGCCAAGTGTAGAGTCCATAGAACCCAGCCATTTTGAGGGAAGCATCAAATACACCTCTAAAATGACCAAAGAAACTCAGTTAATTTTTATTGGCAAGAGGATCCTGGGAACTATGAAGATTTACACACAAGCTGCTTTGAAAAACTGAACAGCCATCAGTGCAACCAGTAACATCTCAAAATGTAACACTGAACCCTTTATGCATCTGTCCCCTCTGAGAAGAATAAACATCCACCACCTCTGTCATTCAAGGAATTTAGACACAAAAAATGACGGGTTCCTTGAAAGAAACTGCTCAAGCATCAGAGCACATCCTGTATCAAAAATAACCCTTTTTCCATGAGAAGCAGCACCATTCTACACACAATCTACTCTTTGTTTCCCCTTTTCCACTTCTATGTCTTCATTCATTTTCTTTATCTGCTTACATTTCTATACGTGCTCTATTTCATTGGATTCCCCTACCTTTTAGGTTGCTTACTAGGTTACATTAATAAAATCAAATAGTAAATCTGGTAATCTAATTCAATCCTGGTGAATCTACATCCAAAATTCTCCTCTCTTCAGTGTGATCACAGCTTCATGAGACAGCAAACAGGCAGCGAAGTGCTGTGACATTTTTACAGCACTAGGCCCTGTTCACATGTGGAGTACCCCATAACTGAACTGGAAACCCATGCCTTAGGTCTACAGTCACAAAAATCATAACCTCAAACTGCTAAATCTCATTACTGTATTGTATCAGTTTTTCACCCTTATTTGAGAAGTGAAGTTTCCTGAAATCACTATTTTAACCTGAATTCAAGTAACCAAACTACCCCCAAGTTCTTCACCTCAGAACAGTCCTAATAGTTACATCATTGCAGAAGAGGCAGCACATACATCCTTTTAGCAAAGATACGTGAGAAGTCTCCCGATGTTGAGTTCCCATTTGTAACTGATGCTGATTGTGTCTTTGCAGTTTTGGGAACTCTGGCAGGAGGGCAAAGAGCATAGGAAGACATACAACAGAAATCTTTGAGCCAGAGGATGAGTGGGAAGATTTTTGTTGCACTTTAAAGGGGAACACAGTGCGCACAGAGAAACAGCCCTTTCGGGATCTAAAGTCTATAGGAGCACAGTTAACTTCCTTCATTGAGTCCATAAAGCATTTTAGGAGAGAAACCTCTTGATATTAGACTAGTAGGTAGTCTCTTTTCTGAACTACCAGTAAGAGTTCCAAGACTCCCAATTTTTGCTTCTTTGGCCACAATCCTCATTATTATTTCTGTAGGCACTGCAAATATTTTTGCGTTCGGTTCCTACCTAAGGCTCACTTTCAGATTCCTAAATGACTTCAGAATCAAAATTATCTTATTTAAAATTCATTCACTGAAAGTTATGGGTGCGTAATAAACCTCACATGTCAACACTACTTCAAAATGGGAAATTCTCTTAAGAGACTAACTACGAACAACTGTTGTCAGTCACTTTTTCCCCTTACGGAGGGAAAGGGAAAATACAGAAAAAAGAGCAAGCTTTAAAGAATGACCTGAAGTAACAACTCTGACCTTTGACAGGCAAGAATTACATGGTGTATGAAGAAAGGGAGGGAATATTTACAAATATGTGGCGGCCTCAGCAAAAAAAGCCTCAATACTTCTCAGTTTAGATAAACTTCTATAATATTACAGTGGAAAGTCAGACCAAAATAGACAAAATCTACAGATTTTGAAGAGTAATATATTCACTTGTATTCTAGTTATAAGAAAATAAGTACCAGACATTTAAAAAAATTGGCAAGGACAAGAGAAAATCCCAAAACTCAAGGCCACAGTAACAATGCTAAATTTGAGTTTGCATTAAAAATTCAAGATACTTCCATACTTTAGCTACTCAAAAGTCTTAATTTTCTGCATTTTCTGTGACATTTAACTCATGTCTACTCTTTCTGAGGGTATCATACGAGCATACTGTCTTTCTAAGAAGAACCTGGGCAGTCACCTTCAAGTTAATCTTTTTCTTATCAAACAGGAACTGTGGCACAAATACATCACATTGTCAAAAATATTCTCTAACCGTCCTTGGATATCTCCTAATTTTTTGCCAAAAAGATGTTTTCTGTACTGTAGCAAAACTAACAAGGTCTTAAGAATTTATGTATGTATGCCCCAAAACTACATTTCAGTATACAAGAGGTGAGACAGGCCTCTAGCTTGAGACAAGTATCTGAAGTATCAACTTCACTTGAAATTAAAATATCCACCCACATGTAGTCATTTTAGATTTTCCCAGATAGATTACAAAAGAAGGTAAGACAGTGCTATTAGGTAAGCAAACAGAACACAGCAACCCAGGAGAAAAGAAAGGTTGAAGGCGTCTATAAAACAAGTTGCTTTTTTCTTAGTCTCAGCTCAAGGACTTGGCAGTCAGATGCACTATCAGAACAACAGCAAAATTAGTCTCGGACTAACAGGTAATCCTGGTCTGATGCCATTCTGAAAGTTGACACATAATGTATTTCAATGGCCAAACAGTGCATACCTCTGAAAGACTGTCCAACAGTACAGCATCTCTCTGGCTCTGTCCTTCTAACACACACAGCTAACGACCTGAGAGGAGAAGGCATCACACAGTGCTGGGAAGCTGGGAAGCGCCAGTGGTCAAGCCTTCGGAAGCGAGATGAGGCTACACCCAGTCTCATTCTCCTCCCTTCCTTGCCCTTGGTTTGTGTCTGCCTCAACTGAAGTAATAAAAAGTCATTAAAAAGGCACAGGGAATACTACTTTGTGGCAGGCGTGGACCAGGAGAACTTTAATCTCTCTGAAAAACTCATGTTTGTTAGTTTCTGGTAACTTTCACGAAAACTAAAAATCCTATCTTAAAGTCTCTAGAAATTCAGATCTATTTTGCTTCATGGTTAAGGCAGCAAAAAAAAAATTCTGAAAACACTAACCAGAATTTTATCATCAGTTTGCTTCAGCTACTCTGCACCTCAGAGCAGAGCACCAGACCTTAAAGATGAGGTGGTGTGCTTACGCCAGTGCAGCATGAATTTATTACCATCTGTAAAGTGCAGACCTTCCTGGTGTAATTATGACAGTACGTAAGTTTCATCTCTTAATACATTATTGGCATACATACAGCTTCCTTTTATATACAAGAGTAATTGTATGCTTCAGAAATCAGAAAATCCAATTGCTGCTCACGTCTCACTTTGGCACTGTATCTGGATGAACCACTTTACCTGCAAGAGCTGTCATCTGCAAATGTGTAATTTATGAGCACTTCATGCCAATTTGGCATAAGGCATACTTAGACATACATATTCCATTTTACTGAGCTTTGAAAAGCATGTAAAATTGAAAAAAAATAAAAATCAGAGGACATGGGTCATGCTTCACATGCTTCAGATTAAAAATGAAGAAACTTCTGTGAAATACTTCTGCACAGCTGGCCTAGTTTTTTGTTTTTGGGGGAGGGGGGGTGGGGGGTGGTAAAAGTTCTTTCTACTAAGTTCTTTCCCTAAGCTAGGGAATTTGCTTGTAGATTCCACAAAGGAAAGGGCCATCTTTGAATTTTATGGGTTTTGTGGGGTTTATTGGATTTTTTTTCTCTTTTACTGATTTGCCATAAAGAGTCTAGAGCTTCCCTTCTGTTACTACTGTAGTCTGTATCAAATGTATGTCCACCTGAACTCAGGTTCACTTCACAAAGCCTGCAGGTAAAGTCTGTTCACTGTTATTGACACAATGAGATTTCAAAAATTTCAACCTAATGCTGCAACAACCCCAGCTGAAAAGAGCCCTTCAGCTCAGATCATGGATTTTCTGACCTTGGAGTTAATTTGATTTTCTAGATCACTCTGTTCCCAGAGCACTGGAGGAAAGAAGAGCATGTGGGCTGAAATAATGAGAATTTGAGTTACCAGAAAGATTAGAGTAAGCCATATCGTAAGTTCAAAAGAGGGATTTTCTGGTTATTATACTAAATTTATAATGAAGGCATATGAGCCCTGGCTTGTGAATGGGCATGAGTAAAAACTAGACAAAAGTGGTATTCATCTTTGGAAAAGTTTGCAAGCAATAGCATTTCCCTAAATTCCTTACAAAACACCTTACATGCCATACAACGGTTTACAATACAAATAAACTGTAAGTTTGGTAACAGGAACACCCTTAGCCAAAAATACTGTTAGAAGAAGACAATTTCACTCTTTTGTCATCTTCACACCACTGATTTTTGGTATTTTCTCATACTCTCTAAGCAGACACTAAAAGAACTGTACCGTCTCTCTGTTGCAAAACCTTTCCGAATAGAGTGCTGACTAATTCAAAACGATGCTTTAAGAGACTTCAGCTATTCAGTTTCTTTTGAGAATATAACTGTCACATTTTAAAAGTAGAGAGTTCAAGGTGTAGGGGAAATACATTCAAAACTTCACATCATGGTTCAACAATTTATTTCAGATCATGTTAGCTCAGAAGTGTCCCAGGAAAGGAGCCCTCCCATTCCTCTGTTCTCAGGATTCATTTCTGTCCCAGAAGACCCTTCCTCTCTCTACCTGCCAGTACAGTCTCCATAATGTGCCATGACATTTCTTACAAGGAATTCAGCTGACAATGGTTTTATGATGGGTTGGTTTTTAGTTAAAACGCTCAGGTCTCTACTCCCCAGCCAGTTCATAAGCAGTGGCTTAAATAGCTGCATTCCCATCAGGAAAAAAACCAGTACACTCATGGCTGGAGAACAAGAACATATCAGTGCTGTCTTATCCCAGCTGAAACACTCACTGCCCCCATAACTTCAAAACCAAAGACCTCATGGTGGTGTGTGAAGAACTTTCTTTCTTCACATACCACGAAGATCTGTTGCAAAAGACAAGCTGCCGGTGACAGCTATTATCTTAAAAAAGCCCAAGGTATTCTTCTTCTACAATGATCCCTCAAATTTCAAGTGATCATCAGGAGAACATTGAAGAATAAAATTACTCAGAGGAGTCCTTTTGAAAAAAACTCTTAAACTATTCTTTGACTCTATCTAAGGGTTCTGTTCTTTTAGGGATAAAAAAATGACCTGTTTTATATTTCAGTTTCAAATTAAACATGAAAGTAAGGAAAGTGCACTAAGACAGATTCCAGCTATGAATAAAGCAGAAGTGGCAGGAAGCCTTTCTTGACAGAGTAACATCATCTCAGGAGCAATATAAATATGCAAATAACTTTCAGAGATGACTCCATGACAAGATTTCAGCAGTTTTGCTGCTGAAATTAATTTTCTTCTCATGAATGATACAACTAAACTAAACAGCTCCAACATATGCAGGCTAGTAATGACACTAATCAGATAAAATGATACAGTCTTGTATCAAAGCATAGTTCCTCCAGATGGTATAACTGATGCAAATATTGCATACGCCTCCCAAAGCAGGACAAGGCTCCAATGACTTTATCAAAACATCATTAAAGAGTGGCAATCAGTCTGAAGGACACAGTAGCACACAGACTTTCTTCTCTAACAGAGAAACATCTACATTCTGTGAAAAATAACAATTAATATGTAGTCCAACCTGGAAGAAATTCTACATCTGGTTATGTATTTGTAATAACTTTTTAATTACTACTTTGGCTTGTTTTAGTCACATAGTAAATGTGTCTTAAAATCGTTTTTTTTGAGAAGCACATTTGAAAGGACCTGTTATTTCTGCATCACCTATTTCTAACATCTCCAGATTTTTATCATGAGAATATGATGTTTAAGTGCAGCACCTAACTATTCTTAAAATGGATCATGAAACATAACAAATAAAAAGCCAAACTTGCTCAGACTAAAAGTCTGTCTAGCCAGCATCCCATCTCCTGTAGAGTCCAGAAGCAGATGCTAAGGGAACAAAAGAAGTAAGACAAATCCATTCAACATTCAACAATCAACAATCAATATTATTCCAACCTCTACTTCCACTTCAGGGGATATTATCAACCTCATAAAGTCTTTCTGTTAATAACCTTCAATTAATCTCTCTTCTTAGTCCTCCTGTTCAATCCTGCAAGTTGCTGCAACTTCAGTGTTCTTTTCCAAGATCTTACCCATGCCTACTGCCTGCTCCATGAACTAACACATTTTTTCACAAGTGCCTGCTTGCTTTTTGGTGACGCTAAGATTTTATCCTGGAAGAGACCATAAGCAGTCCAACTCAGTCATCCTTTTTCCACTAGTTCTGATTTTACAAACTTCAACTGTGTAACATCCTTTTTTGCAGGCTGAAGAGTCCTAACCAGCTCTGTCATCCCTCACAAAGAAACTGATGCATGCCTTCATTTCTCTGTCCAACCTTGTTGCCCTCCTAGCTTTTTAAAATGCAGGAAACAGAATGGCACACAGTAACTCAAGGTATAGGCAAATCATAGTTTAATACAACAGGAGTAATAATCTGTGTTTCTGTTGTCTAGGTCTGTGGTAACAAATCTTGATGTTTTATATGCCTGGCAGATGTTTTTTAAGTGTTACTAAGCACTGAGCTAGCCTGTGTACCCGAAAATATAGCTCCCAAGTGATAACAGTCAGCACAGCAGTAATCAGTTTATGTGTGAAGTTAGGACTGGTTCTCCACCACATGCATCACTTTCATCTGCACTACGTTTCATCAGTCATTTTATTTCCCGGACACTGCTGTCTTCTAACTGAGTTTGTCTACAGTCCTGCTGCATCCACGACTTCTCTGGGAAACCTGTTCCTGTGTCTCACCACTCTCACAGTAAAGAATTCCTTCCTAATATCTAATTTAAGCCTACCCTCTTCCTGTTTAAAGACATTACCCCTTGTCCTTGAAAGTCTCTGAAAAGAGATGCTGTAAAACACCTTTACTAAATTTTGGTAGAACACAGCAGACAGATCAACTTATTAAGGGTCTAGCTTGCCCACACTTCAAAAAACATGAGGAGTAAGGCAGAACTTCTTTCTGTGAAAACTGCACTGATTCTTTGCAATTAAACCATATTCACCAGCTGCTGGTACATCTTTTAAGTTCCAACCATGTTTTACAGTACCAATATCCAGCTTACAAGTTAGTATTTCCTGGGTTCCCTGGAACATACTTTTTTTATTTTGCTCTCGAGATTTCAATACTGAGTTATCATCACTCACCCCAACGATTTACTATTGCTCATTTAATCTTTTTTCTACAAGCTCTTTTACAGTCACTGTAATTTCTGAGAGAGTCTGCTGCAGCTCACCCGTAAGAAGGGCTATACAATGTGAGTCCCTACACTTATCTTCACAGCTACCAGCAAAACAGCACTCCCTGTGCTGTTTTGTGGTTGCTGAGCACTCCCTATCAGCTCTCAGCCCTCTCACTGCTTGTTGTTCCTGCCGCATATGAAAAATTATACTTTGGTTTAATAGCATTTTGTGGAGTTTTGAGTAAATGAATCCAGCTCAGCACCACCACCACCCTCATGCTTTAGGCCTATTTCTATCTGCTGAAGTTTATGATCCTTTAATTTATTTAGTGAAAACTTCAGCTTTTTAGAAGATAGTTTCTTATTTCCTTGGATTTTAATATTTTGCTGTTCAGATATGCACTCTCTCTTCCCTTCAGCCTTACTTAGCTGTTAGCATACACTGGCACTAATATTTATTATTCTACACACCACTTGTAAGGATGTAAATTCTTTCAGATTCCCATTTTAGCTTGAAAAGTTCATGAATGAGAGCAATAGCTAGCTGGAGTCAATACTGCTTGAGATCCATTGCAGACTTCTATTAAGAAACTCCCAGACTGTCCATATTATTATTATTATAAAATTATGAAACACAAGCATAAAGAAGGGGGCATTTTCACTGCTTATGTTGGTGGAGACAATAAATAATGGATTGACCTTATAACTTGAAAAAAAAGTGAAAAGCAAAAAGCTAAAGCTGTGATGTCAAATCTTTGAAATATCACGAAATTCTGAAGTTTTATATAAAAAGACTTCATGCTATCTTCTTACACTACACTAGATCTATATTTTAGATAGCAGAAATCTAACCAAAGTTATAATAACATACACCGCAACATTAAATACACACATAAAGAATTATTAGATATGAAAACATAGAACCCTGCAACATTATACTAAAAATAATTCTAATAGTATACTTTTATTCTCAGAAACACCTGATGGAAGATCTTTTCCCTATATATTTAATAAGTCTTTCAGCAACCCCTGTCTTTCCATCCCTTCCATTTAGCCTGCCTTAGAAGCAAAGAGAAAAACTGCCTGAGCTAAATTCCAGATGTGAATTGAGCATCACTCTTTACTGATACAGTTCATGTCACTACCAATTAAACTTTCATTCAAATAGGTTTTGACACACAAATAACTTTTAGAAAGTTGGTGCTGCAGTAAAAGTGTTGTGTGTGTATATATATATATAAAAGCCTAAGTGCAACACATAATTAAGGGACGAGTACCTAAGATGCAATATAGTTACATTATTCTTAAAGATTGCAGGGAAATCTGCTTATGTGTTCAAATGTGCTCCCACGTGCACAAACTAGCCCACATCCTCTGCATATTTACAGATATTTTCAGTCTTAAAAAACACTGGACAGCCACAGAATTACAAAATAGAAATATGCACTAAGACAAACTGCTGTTAAAACATACAAAACACACTATTATAGAATATGAAAGAAACCAATGGCAACATATCAACACTGTGCCACATAAAGCAAGGAGTCCTTAGAAGCCTCTCAATGTGTTTGATACCAGCCTGCAGGGCAGAGAGAACAGAACTGTCTGTTTCAGCATCAGATTATGCACTTAGATAATCTCGTGAATTAGGGGTAGTAAGCTGTAAAATTCAGATTCAATTTACAGACTGTGACATGCTTCACCCAAATTATATATGTATAATAACGAACATTTCTTCATAGTTTCAGGTAAATTTTGGCATAAAGATTAAGTATGAGCAACTAAATTATTTTCTGAAATTTTCTTTGAAGATCTGTTTTTCTTTAAATTATTCTTTGAATAACTGATTGAAATTGTGTACATAAAACAAATCATAAACATCTGTGTTTAAGAACAGGTACTTTCTATATAAAAGAAAAAGGAAATACAGGAAAAGACACATCAGGGTGGGGTTTTTTTTTGCAAATAAGAGAATATTTAAGACTAAAAAAGTGCTGTGAGCAAACCGTGCATTTATTGCTTCTGAAACAAGCAGCTTAAAAATCTACCCCACTAGGATAATCAGGTTATGATTACAGTCAGTTTGGTTCCACATATGTACTGAAACAATGTGGCATCTCTTATAGATTTACAGACCACACTGTACTTTTTTTCTAGTAACTCAATGGAAGCTTTCCTTTCTTCCATGTAATTAAAAACAAAATATAAGTGCCTGTTTTTCCCAGTTTTAGATCAGGCAATTATTTCATTAAAGAATCATAGAACCATTCAGGTTGGAAAAGACCCCCAAGGTCATTAAGTCCAACCTTTGACTGATCACCACCTTGTAAACTAAACCATTGCACTAAATGGCACATCTGGCTGTTTCTCAAATACTTCTAGGAATGGTGACTTCACCACCTCCCTGGACAGCCCATTCCAATGCTTGATAACCCCTTCTGTGAAGAAGTTCTTCCTAATGTCCAACTTAAACCTCCCCTGGTGCCGCTTGAGGCAATTTCCTCTCATCCCGTCACCTGTTGCCTCTGAGAAGAGGCCAACCCCCACCTGGCTACAGCCTCCGTTCAGGCAGTTGAAGAAGGTGATAAGGTTCCCCCTGAGCCTCCTTTTCTCCAGACTGAACAACGCCAGCTCCCTCAGCTGCTCCTCACAGGACTTCTGCTCCAGACCCTTTACCAGCTTCACTGCCCTTCCCTGGACACACTCCAGCACCTCAATGTCTTTGTTGTAGTGAGGGGCCCAGAACTGGACATGGCACACACCAGTGCCAAGTGTAGGGGGACAAACACTCCCCTGGTCCTGCTGGCCACACTTTTGCTGATACAAGCCAGGATGCCACTGGCTGAACGATTAAGACAGAATCATCAAGACAGAATATCTTTCAATTCTATTCCCATCTCATAACATACACTTTAAGTAAAGCTTGAAAAATTTCAGTAAGGTCCTATTAAATGCATTCCTGTGGTAAAAGATTTCAGCAAGAGTAAATTCCTGCTACTAAAGAACATTCATGGCATGCAAAAATTCTGTAAAAACATAATCAGTTAACAGTTATCTTTGAAAAATTAATCTGAAAGAAAATATTAATGTTGCAGTAAAATAAATAAGATCACACATTTTGCTTTTTCTAAGCATTAGCTTAACATGCTGGAAGATTATTGTTTTCTGTGGGAATTGTATCATTGTCTCATTTTCTCCATAATCACTGCCACGATGCCACAGCAAACCAATTAGATATTTAAACAGCATAGATTTTTGTTTGCTTGTTTATTTGCCTGCTAGCTCATTTCAGATCTCTTTAGATGTTAATAAATAAAAGTTGAAATTTCATTAAGAACCTATTTCATCCATCAAGATACTATAGGTTTTTTCCATATCAAATCTTCCTTTTGATTTCATAAACCATTTCAGCTACAGATAACTATTTCCTCTTTAAAAATACGTAATATTTTAAGAAACTTTTCTATAACCAATGAAAAATCTGATCAAATTTGTTGTGTGCACGGTAAATGAAGAAAATGAAGCAAATAATGATAACCCTTCTCAAACTGAAAACAAACAGTACTCATCTTCCTGGCATTACAGAACAAACTTCCACTAACACATGTTTCAAGGCATCACTCAAAATACTGATCTGGGTTTAAGACCATTTCACAAAGTGATTAGGCCCCACCAAAAGCTGCAGTAACTTTAAGCCACAGCCATACCCGTGTGCATGCACTCATGTGAAAGTATCGCACACACTAAATTGCACTGAGGCCGTGAGAACATGCAACTTAGTAATGTGCAATATCTCCACCAGAGCAAGCAGAATGGGAGCTTCAGGGAAGAAGGGTATGGTGCATTCAGGAAGAGAACAACATGCTGCTCAGGGAAAGGAAAATGGTTCAGGCAAAGGTGTGCATGCTACTACTTTGGAAACCTGTGAGTTGGAGAATTATTGTTTCATCCATCCAGAAAAAAAAAAAAGAAAAAGAAAAAAAAAAAAAAAAAAAAGAAAAAAAATTATCCAGACAAGAGCATCCCCCTCCCTATTTCAGGGGTAAAGAATGTAATTCTCCTACTTACACAGTGAAATAGGTGATTCGTGAAGCAACTTAATTTTAGAGAATCCTTCTAAACAATGCAAATCTCACACTGTTATGGGTAGATAATGATTCTCCTCAACTTTTAAAATATTACATTATAACTTAAAGTTACAATGAAAAATTTCACTAACCACTACTGAGAACTAAAATCCAGATATAGTAAACCAGTCTAAGTAGTCCTCAAGTTTCTAAGGCAAGTCATTGTCCCAAACATCACAGAGTGATGCCAAAAGAATTCCTGCAGCTCAACCTACTCAGGCATAACCCTTCTGCCACAGTCACCAGTCTCCTCCCTGTTCCCCATTCTTCTCTGGTTCCTATGGCTGACTTCAAGTGGTTTCAGTGAAAGGAAATAATGTATTTATTATATTCACAGGCAACTAACCACCACTGTCGGTCAAGGGAGACTCTTGCACATAATGAAGTATTACCTTTGTAATTCATCACATTTTTGTCCTGATACCCACTTAATGTACTATGGAAAACAGGACAAAAAAGCTAAAAATAAGAAAATAGACACAACTGTGGAGGGATGAAATGCAAAGGACAAATGAAGAATTTATCAAGATGAAAAAAGAGCAATGAAATGTGGTAACACCAAGAAAGTTAGAATCAGAGTGAGAAAGACCTGAGATTGCAAACCAAAGAAAAAGGGAAACAGAAAAACCAATTGGGCATGAAAGAGCAAAACTACTAGAGAACAGAAGCTCTTTTACTGCTGAGGCATTAGCAGTATTTAGGATTATTACAACTTTCCTAAATTTTTATTTTCCACCTCATTTACAGGCAATGGCACATGAAATTCCAGCACGGAATTTTGAATTAGTTGGTTGCTTTGAAAGAGAACCAGTACTTCATATATCAGTCATAAATCCCTGTGGTCACATATGCCATTGGTAGTGATCTTGCTTCCAGGATTTTTACTGTGTTTTAGGGAATCATCACACAACTACTAACCTTTCCTCTTCCCTGCAGATTAAATGCTGCCTTCCACAAGATGCAAAAAATGAGAAGTAAATGCAGTATATGACAACAAAGCACACTCAAGTATTTAGTCTAAAATCATAGGAGCATTTTCATGATGAACATTACTTAAAATTGGGTAAATTGGTTTGCAGATCTGTGTTTGCTCTATAGTCCAAACACTGCTGGTTCCCATCCAGAAGTCTATTGGAGGCAGGCTGGACTGCCTGTGAGAACTGGGAAAACTCAGTTACAGATAGGTATCTGGGGCAAAGGCGAATGCCCAGCTTTACAGTCACATTCACAACATGGGAAATGACCAAACTAGCTGCAGACCATCCCTTGGGTTGCCCTTTGGGACACCCACAACCATGCAGAAGGTGACCCTCCCACCATCACTGAAGCCCTTACTCCAGACCATCACCAGTATCAGCCCCACCACTGCCCTGAGTCACACCACCACCAGCAACATCCCCATGGTTGGAATTTGTCCTGCTGAGCACACAGCAGTGCTCCTACAGCTGTCCCCTTGTCCTGCCCATGCTCACCCAGCTGGTTACTGGAGGCTGTCATGAGCCTTGCTAAAGTCTGAGCAAGTAGCAGTCACTGCTGTTCCCTGGTCCTAGCTCCTCAAAGCAAGGCTCATGCTTTTCCCAGCACAACTTGCCCTAGGTGGAGCTGTGCTGGCTGGTGCCTCCAAGCCATCTTCTATCTGTCACAGCTCTGCCTCTGTACCACTAGGTTTGCTAAACAAGCTCTTGGCTCAGGCGTGGCATAATGTTCTTGTCAAATCCCTGCTCGATTCCACCACCTGATACATGCTGCTGGCATTCTGCCTCCCTGGAATCCTGCATGAATGAATTTTCCATCAAAGGCCAGGAGGGCATTTCATCCCATGGTTTGCAGCAGGCAATTGGATTCCACTCAGATTCTTCAAAACTCCTATAGAGTCACCACAACTGCATCTACTTTTTCCCACTACTCAAGTTAATATACATTATCTGAGGTATTTTGACAGAAAACAGTGAGATTCAACACTTGGCTCAAAGCAGCATGGAAAGCTGCTCCTACCCGTACACAGCTCATAAATCTATTTGTGTGAACAGAGAACTGTCACTGTATGTGCAAACTCATCATCAAGGGAGTTAGAAAAATATTTATAAAATTTATAGCTACTTATAGTCCATAAAATAAAAAACACAGCAGAGCTCCGATGAGAAAAACTGCAATGGGAAAAGGTCTTGGTTTGTTTAAGTGCTTGCTGGTAACATCTTGAAGTTTAGGGATTTCTTGAGCTACAGAAACCATCTGCCGATGACCCTCCTCTTCTTTCCCCCTTGCTATTTTCCTCTGAAATAAATCACAAAGCACACAAGGGAACAGACTTGCTTGATTATATCCAAGTTTTCTAGTGATTTTCACAAACACATTTTAAGTAAAAGTGCAACAAAAGTGACTGACAACATGGAGGATGATTATTTTTATGTCATTTGGTTGATGAGCAATAGAGAGATTAAGTCTCTCTCTTGCCAGGAGGATCCCTGCCCTCCAGACAGGACTAATTGGATGCTGTCTTAGCTGTGCACACATGCTATGTCCTACTGAAGAGTGGTGGGAGATAGAACACAGCTGGTGACTTTTGAGATTTATTAACTTAATCTTTTTGGTCAACTTGAAGGATGGATATTTTGAGGGTGAATTCATGTTGTGTAATGCTGTCATAGTCTAATGATGAAAGCAATTACAGATGTTTCATTATTTGACGATTCATAATACAAATGGATCCTCTTCCATCCTATCACCAAGCACTAACATTCATTCTGCGTGCCATTTACAGATGAGATGAACAAGCCATTTTTAAGTTCCTACCCCTGCAGCAACAACTCATCTCCAAAAAGAAAGAATAGTTGCTGCTTTGTGACAAAAGAGCATGCAGTAGCAATTGTTTTTCATGTGGCAACAAACGGGGCATGCATAAACTCATGAGAAATTGTTACTATACTCTCCTTATTTACCTACTGAAGATCACAGTAAGTCTTGAGTGGAATGCAAGCTAACGAAGAACCATTATGAGAAATCCTTATGCATAACTGAGAAGTGAGGAACTCCTGAAAATCTCATTCTGAAGAATTCAAATAAGGTACCAAGTACAAGATACTCCAAATAAATACAAATGACTGACTCAGGCTACCTTAATGAACACACAAACTGAAGTCCCTTGTGTATGACAAGCAGCTTCACATTCCACATTCTCCAGATTCTCCAGATACTGGCTTTTTCTCATCGTATTTGCAGTTACTGATGCATGCTGGCTCTTTCCTACTCATTTTCCTGTGGCCTCTCTAACATTATTTTCTTTTTCTTTCCTCCATTCTAATTCTGAGAAATACCTTGGGTTACCTGCGTCACATACCTGTAAACTTATAATTGCATTTAATACAATCCTCCCCACATAGTATCTATGCCCAGATAAACCATATCCTACTTTTTCACACTGTCCTCCTCTACTATGGGCTAAAGGGAACAATTTGTGAGACAAGTATCAGTTTCTAAATCTGCTCACACTATTCAGAAGAGATACTAACCGTGTGATCAATGAAAACTCAATAGCAGTCACTCAAGAGAAAGGCTATTAACTTTCTGGCAGAATTCCAAATTTGTTGCTTTCTGCCTGAATTGCCCCTTCATTTCAAATGACTACAGCAGTTAGCACTGTTGTTCAAGATCCTACACAACATAATATAACCTTCCTGTTGTTAAAATGCCAAATATTTGGCAGTAAGTTTGGAAAGTGCTTTAATATTTCCCCAGTTTAAAGTCTACTTATGTTTTGTATGTTATGCACAAGATGACACAGAAAGCAGTGGTGTAAGAGGCAATGGCTATACAGAATTTAGCATAGAGTCTGTTCACTTTGCCCACACCATCAACTTTTTTGAAAAAGCACACGATGACTTAAACACATTATTTAAAATCCAGTTTATTACATTACCAGCATGTTAGTGTTTCAAGCTGGTAAGAGGTGAAAGCTGATGATTTTATACACCTGTGATGAATGAACATTACTGCACCTCCCCAAAAAAAGGTCTACCGTGAAATCTTTGCGAACCATATTTAAAAACATTTAAAAATCCTCCTTCAATTACTGAAGCAGTTTAGAGGCAACAAACAAGAATGGTGACTAGGCATGAAACACTGTGGATGCACTCTGTAGGTGCAGTACAATAGTGTTCCAAGTGTGATAAGGAGAGCAGTCCCCTGTTCCTTTTGACGTAATTTGGTTTACGGAGATCATGAACTAGATTTCTTGCAGATGAAACTGAACTGGAAAATATACTCCAGAAGCATATGTAATACATTCCAGGTACAAACAGGTACTTATTATCCAATATTAGACAAAATACTGCTAACTAAATAATTCTGAAATGTGTACAGCACAGATGTCAGGTCCTCCATTTCTAGTGTTTTGCTGCACAAATCTGCATCTACTTTGAAACACAAACTGTTGCAATTGTTAATTATTTGCAGCTGAACATCAAATTTAAAAAAGAATTTTCAACAAAGGGCAAGAAATCAGCAATGTACCTTATTGCTTCCTCCACAGATTGGCCAACTATATTTGAGGAGGGACCTGGCTGAGACAAAGGTGTCAGGCTTATCACCCATTTTACTGGCTTGTAATACTCATCACTGGAGCTCAACAGGTAGAACAGTGTGGTCAGGAAAATCACCTGCAAAACAAATTGAAGTTTTAAATTAAAAGGTAATAAATACTTTACAGAAATAGAATATGCAGCTATGCTTCAGATATTGAATTTTACTGGAAATGAATCAGATACTCTTCCATAAGCCTGGACTTAGAAAAACATGCAGAGCTGAAAGAATAATTTTCTCCCCTGCTCCACAAAGGAGTCTAACTGTAAATGTTGAGATCATAAAACTTTCATCTCTGTTCAACCTCTTCCCAAAACCACATCTAGACCAAACAACTAGAATGCTGATCAACATTCTAGTTGTGGGACTTTTTGGTTCTTTTTCAGCACGTTTAAAAGATCAAAAAATTGCTGAATAGTTACATCTATTCTCAAAACAAACAAACAAAATTGCCAAATAAATTTGGGCTGTCTAAAGAGTCATTCTGTAGCTGGCTATCAGATATGAATTACATAAAAATTCACAAGCATAAATTATGTGTTAAGCTGGCATTCCTAAATGGATATTCCTTCTGTGAGTTTGATGACGGGTCTCAGCAGAAGTGATGGTAGTTCCATTGTTTCAGTTTAAAGACAAAAAAATTACAATCAGACTGGATTAGCTTCCTCTATGTTGCAGTCAACCCCGTTTCTTTTATTTTCCTGTTAGTGGGCTCAGCAACTTCTTGGGTAAGCATAAATCACAGAACTGTGCCCATTTTGAAACTGAACACCTTGAGAAAAATCCATTTTGTATGTAAACACATGTAAACTGTGGCTTATATTTGCTTCATCTACAAGTCTCAGATATTTTTTCATTCTTACCAAGATCAGAAAGAATTCTTTTACTTTCTCTGTTTCCAACCTACTTGTATCCTAGAATAAACCACATCTTCATCTTTTTTTATGAGCCAAATAGCCTAACCTCCATAAGTCTCTTACTTGCAAGCATTTTATCCAGTTTGCGGATACCTCATGCTCTTTTGTCTCTGAATATGCTCAGAAAACAAAATACAGACAGCACAGCATGCAGTATTTCATTACCAATCTCAAGAACGACATCCATCTCTAATTTCTTTATACTCCGTAAAATGCTACTTCCATTTTCCCCTACTCTACCCTCCCAGACTTTAACTTGAAAGTCACATTCAACTATTCACCTATAATGATCCCTGTTCAAAATGTCATATATTGGTTTAGGCTATATTCCATCTTCCCACGTGTTTAGCTTCTGCCTTGGGTGATAAACACATCTAGCTAATAAAACAAGTCATTGTATTAGTAGATTTTAATAGCATGCTGTTAATATTCATTCTGAGATCAGAAGAAAATAATAAAAATAATTAACCCTTGCTTTAATGAGAAATAATCTATTACCAGTAGCAGTATCAGCTATGTTTTGTTACAGTTTTAAACAAGAGAATCTTAAAACTTGAATCACATTTTAACATCCTTTGTAATTCTGCAATTATCGTTATTTTTATTCCTTGATGGGCTCTGCCATTTCTCCTAAGCTACTGTAATACCTCCTGATTCACTAGAAAACTCTCTACTGAAGCAGGCACCCAGATGATGTTGTGTCTTCCTTTCACTGAGCTCAGCCTACAGATCCTTCTTGCACATGCAGTTTTCAACACAGAAGCAGTATGTTGCTCTAAGTACACTAAGTATAACATCTGCTTATCCTGACTATTCTTTCCCAGTGTCTCTATGGAGGCACAAGATAGACATACCCACCTGAAGTGTAAAAGCCAAAGCGATGGCTCGGAACGAAGAGCAGTGGAATAAAATGGTGTTAAGCTGAACTACAAGCTAGGAAAAGATACAAACCCTATTCAATTTCTGCTAAAAGAAGATGGATGCAACCACAGCACCATACAAAATTAACTGAATTTTGGAATATCTGCATTTTAGGAAATTGCTGCATGTCCTTTAGCACAATGCAGAAATGTAAAAAGAAGCTGTAGTCACAGAATATAATAATGTATTATCCATTGGCTTGCTGACTCTTCCAACAAGTAGAATAGCCTCAATTCTACATTCAGCAGCAAAAGATAGGTACTATTTTAGAGCAACTGGAGGCTAGAAGTTTTCAGACCTCTTTTACAGGATATCTGAGATACCTAAATTGTTTCCTAAACAACAACTCAAGATCCTGCCAATGACTATGAGGAAGAATTTACCGAAGAGAAAACAGTAAGACCTTTCCATAGTTAACAACTGATGGATTACTACTTCACGCTGTAGAATTTGCTCTGTAGCTGAAAACATTAAATACTCTATTGTGAGGAGGGATAGACTGAATTCAAGGAGAAAGCTCCGCATTAACACTCTCTACCAAAATGATAATTCTGCATTTCCACAGATAGCAAGAAACACACGACCTAATTGCTTGTGCATCAGGTCCTCTGGTTCAGTAAATATTTTTGTATCTGCCTCACATACTCAATTTTCTGCTGAAAAGCTTCAGGGCTTTGTTTGTTGGGAGTTTTTTGCTTGTTTTGCGCTTTCTGGTTGTTTGTTTTTGTTGTGTGTTTTATAGCATCCAAAATCTGCACATTCCCTGCAGGGCTATAGATGCCCATCAGCCAAATGCAGCTTTTTCTTTTCCAATCTTTGTAACAGAGTCCGAGCAGAGTGAGTGTGTGCGTGCACATGTGAGTTACATGCACATGTGCATATTTATACACCCACACAAAGGCATAATCACACATCCATGTACATATGTGTGCAGATAGGAACTTGTATGCAGAATTGAAACACAAGTGACACTTCTGTAACTAATGATCAGTTTTCAAGAGTCTGTTGAGGATCTGAATACAGTCTTACTGGATCACAGATGGATGTGCTACACCGATTCACAATCCTACGGAATGTTTTGATGGAAGACGCATCTTTCAAAATGGAGGTTCCAAACAAAGTGTCTATTATTTCCATATTTTAAAGTATAAAATTTTAAACTTTTTATCAAAATAAAATTCAGCATTTTGATTTTTATTCAAGATAACTAAAACTACACTGAAACGTAACCAGTTGAAAAGCTAACCACTTTAGACATTATCTTGTTGGAACATTTAAGTTTGTTTGTGCCATTTCAAACTAGTAAAACCTTTTCTGTAGCAACTAGAAAACTTGAAAAACAAAAAAATAAAGGGTACAGTTCAAGCACCTGGTCTTTAAAAGAATTCCAACACAGCAAGATCCCAACTACCTCTGCTAAACCAGCTGACTGCACAGTGCCCCAGCAAGAGGTAAGACCCTACTGGCAGACAAAAAGTCAGGATCATGCATCACAGCAACAGCATGCAATGAACTTGATATAAGTCATTAGGTATGTAAAGATAAATTTTGTATCTGAGCGTGGGTGCCTTGAAATCACTGGCAATTAGTATCCAAACTTGTAATTTTTGTATGCTAACTTTTTGCACACGGATTTCAAAGTGCCATCTTGGTTGAAGTCATGTACTAAGGAAGAAATAAAATACTCTCATGCAATCTTTTTTGTTTTTATGGAAGACAACTTGAGAACAAAATGCTGATTTCCCTACAACAATTTTTCCATCTTCTGAAAGCAATAGCTTGTATAGGGATATGCTTATGACAATATGCCATAAGATTTCGCAGTTACATAGAATATCACAACTTACATCTTAGTATCTTCAAGGCCTGAAACTAGAAATTTCCCCTAACAGAATGACAGGAAGACTTACTACCTCCTAATGTAAAAGTTACACAAATCTTGCCCTCTGTCTAAAATGCCCCCAAAACAGATATGGAATTTGAAAAATCGTAAAGAATACTGGTATTAGGTAAGTTTAGAAGATGTTTTCAATGCTTTAAGTTTGAGTTTTCATTGTTAAAATGCGCAATTAGGTTTTTCCCATAAAATAGACCATGTAAACCAATGACATATTACTTACCACTGAAAGCACAAAATTGAGAAGAGCTGTCCCACTGTGGAAGAGGATTGTCACTAAAGTTGTAACTGTAGTAAACAAGAGGCTCACATTGCGACTCATCACTATCCAAAGAGACTCCAGGATCTGAAAAAGGAGGGAGAAACAAAGACAAAGTCAGGCATTGGATGCTATTAGCAAGGACAGAGAATTGCTTACTGAGTAACACATCTCCATCAAGCCATACAAAGACGACTTTTTTTTAAAAAAAAAAAAAAAAAAAA
>VZRN01002263.1:3049119-3068712 GCA_013397935.1 Dasyornis broadbenti
AAAAAAAAAAAAAAAAATCATCTTTCCTCACTCCTACACTACAGCAGGTTCTATCAAGAGAAAATGACTATTTTACCAAAGGTAAGTTTCTATGCAGTTGATTACAAGGTTTTAGAATTTTTCTCCCAATGTTCAAAATTATTTTGTTATGCAAAATTGAAAAAAAAACTAGATGTGGTGACATTTGTTTATTGTTATTAACATCACTGTCAAGGAGATCTTTGTCTTTTCAAAAGCAGAAACATTAAGACACAAAGAACAAGGAGTAACGTCACAAGGTAGAAATAAATCTGAAGCTTCAAATCAGAAAATAAAATAGCTACTTCAATAAATTTGTTTTTAAAAGGTTTAATAGTAATGAAATGCATATTTTTGATAATATCTGCAGAGTTGTGATTTTGAGTAGGGATGCATCACTTAGTCAAGTAATTATAAAAAAATATATCAAACAATATTAGACAATCTACTAAATTAGGCAATCTACTAAAATTTCTATTGGCTTGGGGAACTGATTATTTATGGTTATATATAGTAAAGCGTAGTTTTGTGCATCAAAAGGAGGCACATGGAGGCATCCTACATGCAATGCACAGTAGTTTCAAACAAATTTCTCATCCAGAAGGAATACAGTAAGTATGTATTAGCCAAAGTGATGCTAACATACAAAAGAAGCAAGATCACAAACAAATCAGATTAAGTAATGTAACTAGAAAAACTGTAAAAGCTCTGACACAAAAGCCCTTCTCTCCAGGTTCAAAGCTGTAAGTGAAGACTTCAAAACTAGCAACTGCTAGTCTTGATTTAACAAATAGCAATTAGACTGAGTTAAAACAAAACCAACCAACCAAAAACCCCCTAAAAAGAAAAAAAAAAAACTTTCCCCAGTAGTCAGCACTGGTGTGGAAGATATAGGACTGTAAGCCACGTGATCACCTCTCATTTAGAAGTGAGTGAATCGTATCAAATACAATTTATTAAGCATGAACTTGAGAGGGAGTAAGTGCTGGGGGAAATGACAGGGAATTACAACACAGAAAGACCTACTTAGTTCATGCTTCCTACTATTTAAGAGGAATTATGAATGTTAAAGCTCATCTTTTATACAGATTTTAGTAGTCTCTCTTGAGAATTCAAGTGAGGTTAGAACTGAAGAGGACACTGCTTAAAAATGTTCCCCCACTGGTACCTGGCCTTTTGCTTCTTCTATGGATTACAAATTCATTCTAGGGGTGAAGCAGTGGTGTGACCTTATGCAGCCCCCAGGTAACATTATTATGTGCACATTATGTTACGAGGACTGTAAACACAGAGGACAGTGAATTCCGAGGGAATGGTTTGTAGCTAAAGCAGAGGCCTTCCAGTTCGTATTCGGCAAAGATAGTGCTATCATTGCTAATAGCAGGCCTTAAGTAGTATGCAAGGCTCCTCTCCCAGATACTTAAGCCTGTTACTAGAACTTGGTGTGTGAACAGGAGCTTGGTACCACAGGTCCTCTGTAACAATGTAGAGTTTAATCACAAAACAGCAGCAAAGCCTTGAAAATAGGGACACAGTTGAAAACAAAGGCCCCTGAAACGTGAGTAGTGCTTTGAGTAAGAAGACATTGAAGCTGCACAACTTTAAGAATTAGGAAGACTGCTTTTCCTTCAAGAATATCAGGTAGGAACTAAGGAAGGGGGAAGAAACCCCAACAGGCAAACAACAGGACAAGGCACCTGTCAGAACCTGGAAAAGTAATACTTCTCCCAAGTATCACAGCATGTAGTCCAGGGCAGCTGTCCAGAAGATAAACACTTTATGAAGAGACAAGCTCCTTAATTTGAGGGAAGATGATGTCCATAAAGTTCCAGCTTTCCACACCTAAGGGGTCTTGAGCCAGCTCATTTAGACTCCTGTGACTCAGACCATTAAGGACAGCCTCTATTGGTGCCAACTACACAGCACCATCATGATAGCATTTTATCCTTACAGCTCGTGTAGGACACTATTGTTAAGGACTCACCACTTAGAATGCATAATGATAAAATTAGGAGACTGTAAAGCAAACCATTAGCATGAAGCCTGTTGTTAATGAAAATTGGTCTAAGTAAAGTTTTACTTTAAAGAGTAAAACTAGCCTGATTTAACAATCTTCTAAATACTAGTAACAGCAATTGTTAAGATCCTCATTTGCAACACATAATCTGAGCTAACACTGGTGAGAGTTCACAAGGAGAGGGGCCTGTTCCATCTGCCATAGGAGAGCACACAGTTGGTGAGACTGAAAGTTTTCTTCAAAATAGGATATTTCTCCAGTATAGGCAGGATTTACTGAACACTTGTCCTAGAAGCTTTAGCCTGAGGGTTGATAACCAGAGTATACAACTGCAGGTAGTTTGAATGTAGATATCAGGCTGTTCAATTAACAGGAGGAATGCTTCTCCTACATGAACATTTTTGTTTGATGGAGTCATTGATTGGAACTGTCAAACTAGTTATCACCAGCATCTGCTTTAGACTAAGTGCAGATAGTGGATTTCCACAGCTTTGGTATGTCTTATGAAAGCAACTGCATCTTTTAGGACTCATTTCCCACTACAGAGTAATTCCTCTTTATGCATATGTATCATTAAAATTTCAAGATACAAGCTTTTCATAGATAGGGTGAGAAGACAGACATAGCAGACATGAATCATTACTGAATACAGCATCAGAATGTGCTCAAAAACTTCCCTACCACTCACAAAATCAAATTACGTGCAGCTGCACCTAAGAGTTCATAATTCTTTTTGATTCCCAGAGCCTACTGCAGCTGAGTAGATGAGCTCACCTACTATGCATAAAGAATTATTAATATCTTACCAGCTGAGTTCTCCAAAACATAACAAAGTGTGAATATTTATACAATAATATTACACCACTTTTGGTTACTTTTTTATTATTAAATAATGGAAAACCACACCTCTTTCCCCAAATCACTGCTCTGTAAGCAGCCATAAGGGATCAGTGTTTAAAAGAGCTATGAAGCCATACAGAATTCAGGACTCTGTGCTGTGTCACCATCAGCTACTATGCCTTTCCAATCTGTAACAGGCAAGAAAGCAAAATTACACACAATGTTCTCAGGCATCTAGGGTGTCCTCTTGGCTACTTTTAAACTGGTCAACACCTGAAAATGAGGGTTAAAAGGCACTTGACCAAAACAGTTATTTGCTGAGAACTCAAGTCAGCAAATTTCTGGAAGACAGATACATCTATGTACCTAATGTGATTCTAAAGATCAACAGATGTATAAAGGGAATAAAACCAGCCACAAAGATGTAAAAAAAAACCCCAGCCCCATGCCAGTTGATATATTACTGAAAAACGGACTGAATCAGCTATAAACATATGAAATTACTTGAAGGAATTACTGGAGCCAGAGAAAATATTAGGATATGTAGTAACTTGGTGAAATATTTGAGAAGCTGACTTGATTTAGAGCGCACAGATCAGTCATGCTAAAAGCACAGAAAGAGAAACCTAACTAAGCTGAAGCTTGCTGTGTACATATCTGTGAAAAGTCTTCTGTCTTCCTGCCTGGGACATCTCTGAATGAGATACTGCCTGCTGGTGGAATGATGAGTATTCTTGTGCAAGAAGCCAAAAGATCAAATTAAGAAGATATTAGCAATGTCTCATATAACATCAGGGGAGCTCTGAGTCATCATTCACAGATTTAGCCAGCAGTGATACACTTTCTCAATGCTACAAGCATACAAGAAAGGGAGGAAAAGGGTGTGAATGGAAAAGCAGATGAATAAGGAAAGAATAAGTCTTTTTATTTTTTAGAAATTAAATCTTAATAGTCCAGCTCTGTGCTGCCTATTTCAGCCATCTGATAAACTACCTTAGAGTGGAGCAAAATGCAAGACACAAGTAAGGATCCACTCTTGCTCTCTCTGCAAAGAATGAGATGAAATAAACCACGCTTTGGAAACACATCACTGATTATATTATACTGGTTTTTAACACTACTGCTTCTAATACTGGAAAAAGGCAGCAGTGCTTCTAACACTAAAGCTTTTTTTTAAAAAAAAAAAAAAGCAAACTGATGACTTGGAAAAGCTTATCTTCCTATTAAATCTTCAGGCAATTTACATGTTTATATAATAAATTACTTAGAAATAATCAGCGTCTGTCTACATCAAACCACAGCTAAGCATAACTGCTATAAAGAACAGCCCATTTTGAGGGGGATACAGAAGTCTTCCAAGCTTTACCTGATACTCAAAATTCTGAATTGATGCATGTTGTTACAAATTAAATGAACACCAGCAATTCCCCAGCACACCTACATCAGTGATTTAATTACATGCTTTCAACTCTAAAATGAAAATTTCTTCCACTGTGGGAAAAGCCTCAAGTGAAACACCAGCATCTGTCTTTTAATGTTTTTCTTACAGCAAACGCTCCTTCTCTTATTAAGAGGAAAAACACTTCCTACGATTTACATCAATGGAAAAGGGCTTATCTGCTTGTGGCTGTAATACGACACTGTCAAATAGCTGTATTTTCAGAGAAAACTGTCATCTGTTCTACTCTAAAATACTTCTGAAAGCCAAGGGGCTAGCAAGACAGTTATTTTCTGGTAAACTCAATCCATGCATAAATATTTGTTACATGCAAGTAATCATATGCATTTATTCTTTTACAAAAGACGAGGAAATCTCATTAGAGCTGCATATCTACTTCTTTACACACTTCGTTACAGCTATTTCATTGTCTTTAAATTATCTATATGTTTTAAAAACTGTCCAAGCAGCTTTGGGACTGTACTGTGTCTTCCTGTACTCTTAAGAATTGCAAGATACCATTGATTTCAAGTGTTCAACCTCATTCTCCCCATAAACAACAAACTCAAAAAAAAAAAAAAAAAAAACCAAACAAAAACCACCAAAGCAAAAAAAACCCAAAACAAAAAAAACCCCACAAAAACAAAACAACAACAAAAAAAAACAACCCACAAGAAAACCAAAACCAAAAAAACCAGTTTGGGTGGAAGGGACTTTAAAGATCATCTAGTCCCAATCCCCCTGGACATAGACAGCGTCACCTTTTCTTAGTCCTGGTTGCTCAAGCCCATCTAAATCATTTAATCTGGTCTAAATTCCACCCAAACTTCTGTAAAATATTAAAAAAAGCAAACAAAAAACCCAAACCAAAGAATCTAGGCAGAAGAAAAACTAAATCCCCAGAACACACACTCCCAAAAGCACTCACATAATTTAAAATATTAACCCTTCTCAATTCAGTAGGCCATTCTAATAACCCATTGTTCCAGTGCAAAACACCAGGAGAAAGATTTTCATGCCCTGATAAGAACATAAATCCTTAATACAGTGAAGTTGCTTTGTGTCTTAGGCTAGGTAAGAAACTTGCTTAAAAATACCAGACTTAAGCAAAAACTATTCTTATCTTCATAATCTCCAAGTTTTAATGACTTAAGCACAAAGATTGTATTTTCATCAATTTTAATTTATTAGTGTGAATAATACTTATGCAATGCACTGTAGATGAGCAAGCCAGGAAAGAAAATGCTGCCCAGTAAGGATGTGAAATCAGGATTTAGAACTTTACACTAAGCTGACTGGTTTACAGTCTGTCATTAAGGACATGAGCATATGGAGAAAAAAGACAGGTGTTTCCCCACAGCTGATGAGTAATGAGTTCCTGGAAATAAACAGGAAAGCAAGTCAATTCCTGGCACTTTTTTTCTTGAATTTCTAAATGAGATTTCAGAGGTAAAGCAAGCATGTTAGCTGGATGAAAATTTTAATATTAATGGTTTTCATTCTTAAATATTTATTCTCTTTACACTTTTCTTTGCATCTCTCTAGCCTACTTAGATTACTGAAGCACACTTCACATCATGGTTTCTGAGCACTGTGCAGCAATGCTGCAAATGACATGCTCTTATCATGTAGCTTCTCCTCCTTCTGTTCCTCTTGCCTAGAAGGAAACTCCACATTGATTTTAAATCAATGTGCTGTGCATTTTCATAACTCTGCCTCAAGCATGCATGGCCAACTTTGAGAACGTATTAAGCAAATTTCATTATTAACTGAACAGAGGTTTACTGCAATAAAGTTTCTCTCAACCTCTTGTCTCACATCATCTTCTATGGCAGAAGCTGTTAACAATTTAAGCAGCAGTTGCGGGAGGACAGAAAAAGCACACATGCCTATCAGTCTAAACCAAGAACTGCCTGGAGGCAAATACTAGCTTTAATTGCATCCACAGATCTGCTATGGTGCCAGTTAGGTATAAATAATAGACTTCCAAAATTGAAGATACTTCTAGTTATGACAACAGCTCAAGTCAAAGATGAACTACATTGGGGATTGACTCTTTATAGTAAGCATTTTGGACTTAACATGATTTTTTAGCGAAACACTTCAGTTTGGATTGCTTTCAATGCTACCTCCTTTTTCTCCTCATAAGGTGAAAGATCCAGTGCACTTTATTCAGGAATTCACACTGTGTAAAATATTTATTCTCCACAGAACTTTCATGAAAGAAGAGAGAAATATGCTGCTTTTAATCCAACGAATAATAACAATTTGAGGAAAAAAATAAATAAATAAATAACCCCCTCTGCTTTTATTGCTTGGTTTTGTTTTCACAACCTCTTAGTCAATAGTTTCTTCAGTTATAACCTAAACCAACTGGTTTCTTCTTTAAAAAGAAAAGACTGCATAAAATAATGCATTGAAAATGAGCTTGCAGGTGACACAGGTAACAATCTGCCTCAGGATGATGTCTGGGAAGCTGGTATCAATGAAGATGCTGAAATCACAAGAGCTTCTTTATCATAAACATTTCTGTTTGTTTTACAGTTATATCTTAAATAGGCTTGCAATAATTGCTTAGATAATTTTAATTGTTTAGGTAACAGTGTTTCCCTAATTTTCCATGTACATGAATCCATAACCTTAGTGGTTCTCCAAGGAGAAATTGCTATCAGTTAAAAATGAGACCAATTTCACAGTAAGTGCAAAGGATACCTACCGAGAGAAATGTTTCAATGTTATCATGAACAAATGATGCGACATCTTGCCAGTCCAGAATATCTCCAAGCCAGCTGTTTTGACGGTTTATGTGCCACTTGTGTCCTTTGTGTCTTCCAGAATGTGTTACATTCTTAAAAAGAGACAAAGAAAATAGACATTCAAATAAAGTTTAGAGATACGAGAAAGTCAAAAGCTAATGATTTAGACTGATGTTTTTCTTAATGAGAAATAGATCCAACATGCTTCTAATACTTAGAGCTGCTTTAACTGGCATTCCCAGAAATATCTGGAAATACTCTACACTGGAAAAATTAAAATCTGACAGAAAACTGTAGTAATTGCCTCAGTTAATTCCATATCTGTATATTGTACTGATTCACCTCTGTTAAAAATTAACTTTACTGATTGACTAATACAATGGTATCTATTTTGCTCTTAATGAAAGCACACAAGAAAGAGGTAATGATTTCAGTTATTGCCTACACAATTTACTGTTTGCAATATACAAGTTTTCCCAAGATAGCCCATAAAGAAAAATGCAAGCAGAAGTCAAAGTAGTTTTCTCACTGTTAGTTTCCACCTCTCCACAGGTAGTGTTCAATCACACAAAACCTAAAAGCTAAACAGGATTTCTTCTGACTACACACCTTCATAACTGCAACATAACAAGACAACAGGACATGGCCATAAAACCAAAAGCTAATTCCTTAAGTGGCTCCTCCCTAATTATGAAGCTTCCTATTGCCCAGTGAATCACACCTGATTACCATCTTGAATGAGGCTATTTGACTCAGTCTGGGACTTTGATAAGTGTTTCAGAGAATGATGCCAAAATTCTCTGTAAGCAAGCTTAAGCAAACCCACTGACTACAATATCCTAGTCTTTAACAGAAGGAGATTTCTTAACTCTGATTTTTATATTAAGTATTCCACTACTTGTTAAAATTTTGTGCACTTTTAGCCTTACCAGCCTGAATTCAAAATGACAGTATCTTTTTGGCCACACATGGCAAGTAACATTCCAAATCAGGTCCCAGCACTGATTTATCTAAGAGCATTACGTTTTCTGCATCTCTCTAGATGCACTGTTACACTTTGTGACGCACAATTAGCAACCTTCTTTAACAATCCAACGCAACACAGAGATCTTTGTTCTGAGCTTGCAATTTATTTAGAGCAGAAACATATGAGTAGTCAAAAATCTCCCTTCAATAGGCCTTCTATATTTGTAAACTGTACGAAGACCTATCATCTGTTCATCTAGTTCTGTATCAAAACTGTACTTCTTTAATGCAGAGATTCTTCTTGGAACTTCAGAGGTACTTGAAAAATAACTGCATAAAGAAAAGTGTTAATATAATCACAGTTACTTAAATATACAGAAATATTTCAGGACTATGACTTCTGGATTTGGTATCTCCATTGCACAACAGCTAGTGAATTGTTTTTTTCTTTAAAAGGCGAACAGCATCAGCAGCATAGAAATTATTTAACTCTTATCAACTTTTCAAGATTCAGTGTATAGAATCCATTATAAGATGGTTAAAAAAGGCATTGTAAGAAACTTAACAAAAGGACAATTACTTCCTCCCAATTTCAAATTAATAAAAGCTACACAAATCATGTACAAGACCAGTTTCCTCTTCCCAATACCTCAACAACACAAAAATTCAGCACAAAGTTCTAAACTATTAAATCCTAATTATAAAAAGTGAGAAAACCATAAAAAATGACACACAAAACCACAACTACTTAAATGTAAGATGTAGCTCTGGCTGTATGCAAACCACGACTACAGAATGATGTGTGTTACACACTTGAAATATTTTTACCTTCTTTTTACCGATCTTTACTCAGCATTCCAACCTTCTGCTAATCCCTTCCTCAAAAATGCATACTTAGCATAACTATCTCAGAGTACTAAGTGATAGTTTATATGAATACCATTTAAATAAGTTACCCACCTTCACAAACCAAGAGTGATAAAGCCTGTCCCAGAGCTCCAGCACTTGTTTTTCAATCACAGCAGTATTATTTACTTTTTCTCCTAAAATCTTATGGAGCTAAAACACATAAAAATGTTTTATTATAAAGGACACAATAAAGCAGACATCTACTGAAGAACTTCAAGCTTGATGAATCACATAAGAGTGTCTGTAAAGGCACATCTCAAACCCACATTATTAGAAAAATTTAGTATCAGTAAGAAATGCACACTTCAGACAACATGGTTCACAATACGAAGACTTTGTTAAAAAACATTCTGCTGCACTAAGGACTTCTTTCTGCACTGAAAAGCCAATGCTGTCTCTAAAATGTTTAATCCAAAATCCTTGATCATATCTTTGGAGTAAATATTTCAAATAATTTGAGATGTGTGTTAGATATCAAAATATATAAATAAGAATCTTGGCAAATTCTTCTGAAGAAAGTTAGTATAATTACATAAATTATGATTAAAAAAATATCCAGTGTACCACACCCAGCCCACACAGAAATTACAATACAGGGGAGAGGGAAGGGTGATGGTCACAATAAAAGTCTACATTGTCTATAATAGGGCAGCTAAAGCCAGTTAAAAAAAAAAAATTACTCAGGTTTAGTTGATGCATTTTCACTGGGAGTCATTAGAATGACAACAGATTCTTCAGGTCTTAATAATCAACTGTCCTCTGAACAGAAAACACTACTGAAATCACTCCCATTTTTCCTTCAAAACTCACAAACCAGAGAGTGGAAAGAACAGATGTGTCAACAAAATGGTTAAACACATAGAAAAGAACTACTGACAAAAACATTTTTATTTCTTTTTACGTTTATGAAATACAATAAATGAAAAAAAAAAAAAAAACAACTGGAGTTTTCTAAGAGCTCACTCTTACCTTGTGTGTGATCCATTCTCGGCCATACTGGTACACGTTGTTCGCTGCAGAATTGAGCGCCTTCTGAATGACCTGGGCTTCTGGGAGCCAGCTGGAGTTTTTTTTAAAGAAGAAAAACCAAGTTAACTACTATATATTATAACCATTTCATTACAGCCAAAACACATTGCAAATTAACATTCTGAAACAACAACAAATGATTACAGTTAAGCACATATAAACTTATTACAACTGGAATGTTTCCTTCTACATATCAAGGAATAGATTTTCCCGTAAGCAAAGCACAATTAAATCTAGGGCACGTCATTGCATTTAAAATCCTCCAAGGTTCCTGCAACCTTAATTAAATTGGTATCTCAACTTTTTCAAGAGATCTTCTCTTCAATCTGTATGTGTGCTATTCACACGACATTCTTTTTTTTCCCTGGAGTTTGCTGAAAATACAGTATGAAGCATCTCATCTAGTTGCAAACACAACCTTCTTAATTACAAGCTGAATGTAAATTGTTTAACATAGGTGCCATGAAAAAGCAATCAGCTGAATAAAGGTTGGGACATCAGTTATTTCTAAAGTCCTCACCAAACTACCTGCTTGTGAATTTTTTCAGGGATTCACATCACTTTCAAGCAATGCACCCTAGCAAATTGCCAGCATTTCACCACTTGTGAATACAGGGCACACAATATCTGCTTTGCCTTTCTTTTTACAGCTTGATTCAATGGCACTTGTTGGAGACCTTCCAAAACATAATGAAAACATTCAGGAAATAAAACTACTATATTTGTTCACCTGACTGAAGATCAACAGGGAAGCTCTTCTGTCTGTATAATGCTTCAGAAATGTTCCAGTTTGGAATTCCAAGACATTTCAGTCACTCACCTCTACACATAATATGAGCATCAAGCTCTGAAAGCTGGTAAAGCTTCATGGATTTGGCGAGAGGTATTCTTACTCTTAATGAATTAAAATATAGTGTTATGGATACTTCACACTTAGATGCAAATACTGGATGTAAAAAGTTACGCTACAGTTCTGCTAATTGTTCAACTAGCACTCCAGTAGTTTCATTATTAGAATAAGCTTCTGACAGTCAAATTTCCATTTTCCTTGGTCCCACTTATTTCCATCTCACAGCAAAACGGAAAGGTCAAACAACACAAGAGATGCCATGAAGGAATAAAATCATTTAAAATGTTTTCTGTTTTCATGATTATGATTACTTTAGTAGTGCTAAAACACATATTACTAGAGTGGTTATTAACCATATCCTTTTAGTCCTGTTTTTGAAAATTTGTTTTGCTCTTAAAATACAGCGTGTGTTTTCTTTCAATCTTGTTAAACCACCATCACTCTTGTTTAGAATGTGCTCTTGAAAAAGTCAACCAGTGTTATCATGGAGAGAATTTTTTTTCCTGGTATTAAATTGCTATCTCCCCTTTGCCCAATGCCTGTTTAGCTGAAGCAGAATGAAAGCCATCTGGAACACGCCTCCCTTAAAATCACACAGTTCAGTCTCACCTATTCCCCCTCTGATGTTCATGCAATCACTCCTTTGCTCAGTTTGCCCTTGTTTTTCTCTAGATGCATTTCTCTCAAAATCTTCTCTCCCTTCATATTTGCGTTGGTGTTTACTTTAATCATTATACAGACTAAACCTTACAAACTTCCCACTGCACACACTATACACATCTATTCTTAAAAGGAATGCCCCTTCCCAACTGATTCATACCAAACTCTCCTCATCCACCATTCTTTCCACCCTCTTCTTCAGTTAACTCCAAAAATAGTCTTTAACTCCTATTCCCTCAAAGGCCTTCTGCATCCATTTCCCCACATTGAAAAAATAATCCAGGTCTGTCCTGAAACCTTCTAGAGGGAGCATTCTTTGCCAGTACTTTTCTTTCAGAGGAAAAAGGGAAAAAATACTGATCTCTTTATTCTCTGCACTATACATGTTTCTTCTCTGCAACTGTAGCTAAAGAAGTTCGTATGGCTGTCCTTCACCACCAAAATCCAACCAGTCCTCAAATGAGCTACCACACCAACAGTCTTCCAGCATAATGCATAAATACCCCTGCTGTCTGAGAGTCTAGCTTTTACATCTGCCTGTGAGAAATACCCATATTTCTATTCACCTAGGGGATTTTTTTTTAAGTTAAAAACTATGCATAAGAGCACCTGGAAGCTTATTCATCCACCCTATACTATTCGCTTAACTTCAGCATTCTTACTTTGCCCACTCTGGGTGACTGGCTACTGTCTCATTGATCAAGCTGCTTGTGACTTGAATCATGTGAACACTCTCTTGATGTACCTAAATTAAAGATAGAGAGGAGAAATGTTATGTAATGCAAAGTATAACTCCTCCTACATTCAGAAAGATGTCTTTTTTTGGGGGAGAGGGGGGTGTTAGGAGGAAGAGGACAGGGTGGGGGGGTGCATGAAGGGGAGGAGGGGGGCAGTGACCCGTTTGCACATTTAAAGATTAATTCTTCCAGTGCAAACAACCCACTGTGAAGGAAGAAGTGCCATTAACCCAAGAAAAAACAGACAATACTATAATCATCAGTCTGTTTTGACAATTCTTGTCACTAATAATAGCAAATGGAAATTTAAACCTTATCACATCAGTAGAAAAAAACTTAACAATACAGCAGTGCTGTCAAGGGAAGCACTAAAATACAAAGCACAGTTTCAAATACACCTTTGCAAGCCATGGATCAAAGAAGTGTAAAAATTAATGAATACTTAGCTCAAACATGACCAGCCATGCTATGAAGTGCCTGACCAAAAAAATTCTTCAGTAAGAATGACAAAAACCACCTTTCATAAATATCTTAATAAAGCTTTTATGAATATAAGGAAGCTTTAGGCAGGAATGTTTGCACAACTTCTAAAGTTTTCAATTTTAAGTACTCAACATTATATATGCCTACATTTTGGAAAAAGGAGATTGACATCAGAACCCACTGATCTTTGTTCCATAACTGTATTCAAGTCAAACATTCAATCTCCACTGACTGTTACAAGTATGAACACGGCTCCATTACGGAAAAAGGAAAAAAAAGTACATGAGTGACCTCTTCTGGTGAGAAAAAAAAAAACACAACAAAACAAAAACAAACCCAACCATAAACCCAAAATCAATTTCAGAGAATACCTGATCATGAATCTCAGTACATTCAACCCAGAAAAGGATACTATGAGGTTATTACAGGCAATTACACAAACAAATTGACAAAGACACCTTAAGCATTTTGCAAATATGTTTCTGATGCAAGGTAAATTAAAAAGAAAAAAATTCTAAGTAGCTCTCTTGATGACAGAGTGTTAAAAAGATGCCAAACAATTCTGTTCCTGTAATACATAAGCTAGTAATTGTTTTACTAGAATAAATTTTGTATTTCCAAATGTCTATATATTAGTCTTGTCATATATGTAAAATACAAAGACATACAAAAAATATAAATATTGAGATTTTGATGTATTTTTGTATATTTTATAGTCTTGGAAAGGCGACAAGCTCAACTACAGAGCAATTAGCTCCTAAACATTTCGAAAAATTCTTTAAGCTATACAATCGAGTATAAATACCAGTAACCTTCATCAGCAATGAAAATGAGCTCTATGATTGTATTCGTTAGCACACTATACCTTTGCAGTAAGGAGCAGGGCTAGGAGAAGGGTTCCTATCACTAGCAAAAATATTATGAAAATGCTGATTATTTTATCTAGCATTTTCTCCAACCACACGATAATCTGTGCAGAAGAAAAAAAAGAAAAAAACAAATTATATAAATCAATCTTTAATGAAAGCAATGCTATATGCTATGTGACAGTATTGTTATTTTTATTTACAATTACAGTACAAAAATCAGGCTCTAATCAAACAGCATTTATGCCCAAGCTTTGAAATGAACAATTAACAAGCAATGTTAGCATGATTAAAGTCATGGTATGACATGTGATTTTGCAAAAAACATGTACACATTACCACACAACATGGCAAGCTCTCTGCAAAGCAAGCAGTAATTCAACAGTTACTTACTTGACCTAAAGAAGTACCTAAAGAAGACATTCATGTCAAATAGAACCCAGAAATTTATCTTTGTTTCTTGTCTTTCGGCAACTTGGAAACTTACAGATACTGTCTGCACAGGACTGCAAAGCTATCAAGGGATGCTATCAAGCACAACCATAACTTTCGGATTTGAATAGCTAAGAGCCGTCTAAATGACAAATTAGGTCTTTTTGCAAGCAATAAAAATTTTAGAGCTGCCTCATCACCTTCTGAACTGAAATGGGACAGGTGGGGTTCTACGTTATTGAATATCAGGCCAATTATTCAGCACCAACTATTTCTATCCACTTCCAGTTTCAGGAGGATGCTCAGCATTAAGCATGCATCTGCTAAAGTAATTGATAGAGGAAACAGGCACGCTTGTTATTCCGTCAGTTTACAAAAAGGCCCATTCTATGCATGTCCATAAGCAAATAGTAATACCATATTCGAGTAGAGAAATTCTGAAAACGTCATTGAAAACAATGAAACTGCTCAGTCACATGACTTTGCAGAGTGCTCTGGTATAGTGCAAGCTGAGCTTCATCTCATACACAAATTGACTGTTAACATAAAAAGCTGTGAAAGCACATGCAAGTATGAACAAATACATTTTTCTAGCTCCTATGATTCAAATACCATGTCTATTTCTACTCCATTTAGCATTACTACATGAAAAAGCAAGAGCACAACTGTAAAATTTGTGATTTAATAGAACTGAGGTCAAAGCCAATGTGTAGTAAGCGAAAGTACTTTTGAGTACAAGTTATATATTCAATGATTAAGTTGGTAACTTTTTTAGTTAGAGATCTTATAAAACTACTAATATGCATGCTGATGGTTTACATTAGTTATTTTTTCATTATTTACCCTATCCCTACACATGAAATTGACCCCGGAACAATGAACTTCTCAGACTGCTGTGTGATGGTTGAATTGGTCAACACCGAAGCTACATCTGCTATTTGAAACAAGGAAGGGCCTTTTCTGTGTATGTTCATCCAGTAGCATCTGAGCAGTTAATGTACATCAAGTAATTATTTTTAAACTTCAAGTTTTTACAACCAGCTCCTTGTCTGATCTAAATAAACACAAGGATTATATTCTGCATTTTAGAAGTGTAGCTCAAAATAATGACAAAAACTAAAAGAAAGTAAAATCCTTTTAAAAGCAATAAGGTATTGAGCCAGCAAGTCTTTGTAACAAAATACTGCACAAAGAAATTCAGAGAATATGAGGGAATGTGAAAAATCTTTCGTCTTAGGCATTTTTAACAGTTTTCAGCATTGCTGAAGTATTTCAGCCATCAGAAATGCCTTGCCAGTGCTGGAGGGAGATGACTTGCTTGTAGCAGTACTGCAGCTCTCTGAAAAACCTTAAGCAGACCCTACATACACCAAATATATGGTGTATATATAGGGCTCACCTCTTTGGAAATAAGACTGAAACAGGATTTGTTGTGCCCTTCCAAGCCTCACATACATCTAATAATTATGCAAGAGAAGCAAGAAATAAAAGTTCTTGTTTTAAAGGACAGAAATCAAAAATATCACCAAAAAACCACCACTGGATGGGGAGGGGAAAAAAAAAATTATAGCATGGACTTCAACATGAAGCTATTACAAATTAAAGCTGTCCTTGTCATTTCAGACAAAGTTCAAACTGCTATTTACTTTCTACATCAGAGATAAAAGAAATCCAGTAGTTCTACATACAGCAGCTTAATCAGGTTCACTGAAGCCATGTAATTTGAAGTACCATCAGAAATTTTCAAAAATGCTAACTTCAGTGATTGTGGGAGGGATATCCAATAGATGAAATCTCAGTAGAGCTGAGGTTGAATGCTTTAGATGTTTTGCCCTGTAGTAACTACTGGAAGGTCAAGCTCCAGAAGACCAGGATGAGGCGGATTCATATATGCCTGGGCTGCCATTAAGGTACAGCTGCAGCACATGTAAATCCTGGATTGCCTTTAATCTAGTCAGTAAAGTCATGGCAGCACTGATGATGCACTGGTACAGGCTGCAGCCTCAGCCACACAAGCCCACCTTGGTTCTATTTACTTGGGCAGGTAGCCCAAGGAAGCTTGCTGAAAGCCAGCTTGGGCAAGCCCACAAGTACTGCCATTACATCTCTCAACACAGACTTAAAGGGATCGAAGTTACGTAAGTGGTACAGACATACCACAGGAGAAAACTGAATTGGACTGAGTATCACAGAAGTAAAAGCAGATGGACAACATTCACTTAAGGCTATATTTACTTCTTTTTTCTTTGTTGTTTTTATTTTGCTATTTAAACTCACTTCCTTCCCCTACATTAACCCACAATACTTCCTTAGTAATCCCTCACCTTTGCACACTCATGCTAAATAATGCATAGGTGCAGGGAAGCTACACTGTTAATGCCTGTGTGGTTGTACTTACCACCAAGTCAGTCCAGACTTCACTCTTACCTCAACCCTGCCAGACCTCCCTTTACACCCTTCCTGTAAACCACGGGCATGCACACAGAGACAAACATGTACTGACTAAATGCTCATTAGCCAGAGGTCATGAAGTTTTATATTCGGTTCCAAGCTTCTACTCTAAAGGTTAGTCAACAGCGGAAAGCTGATGCTGCCACAACATCTGAAATTATGCAAAGGTAAAGGAAGCCAGGCTCCTAAGCTACAGAAGGTCACGCTTGTAAAACCAAACCAAAATGCTACTGATTTGTGATGGACTGTCCACAAAAAACTATCCTTAACTGTCACCATTTTGAAAGGAAAAGTTATCAAGGTTTTACATAATTTTTGTAAAAACGTTTTTTCAGATCAAGTTGCATTCTATCAGAAAGCTCCTCAATAACATGCAAGTACTCCCTATTTCAACTTTTGGATGATGACACAAACTATATTACACTAAGCTGTAAGAGAACTACAGTCCATACTTAAAAAACAGAAATCCTATATCTAGACAGGTTCTCCATTTATGCAGTATGATACATCATCTATGAAATAGTATTTGCATGTTTCATACTGAATAGCCTTCAGAGCAGTAGTTTTTCTAGTGTGTTTCCTTTACTGTATTACCCAAGCAGTAAAGCACACCTAGGCATCTACTTAATTTTCAATTAAATTTACACAAAATTACCAAGGACTTTTACTTTTTTTTCTGTAAACAGCTTCACTATTTCTGAGGATTTTTTCCCAAGATGTTCCTTAGACTTGTCATTTCTCTTTAGTTCAGCTAATATTTGAAGATATCATCTCATTAATATCATCTGCAGAGAATAAGGGGATGTCTGTAACCAGAACACATCCCAAGGTTATGCTGAAATGATTCACCTAAGTAGTTAAGCTAGAAAAGGCAGAGAACAGACTATGTGAGGTCTCAAATTTACTTACACCAGTGTCCCTCCAACAACTGCAGCAGAATTTAGCAATTCCTTCTAAAGGCTCCTGATACGGACAATGTTCTTAAAAACAAATTGTGCTAACCTGACTGAATCTGTTCTGTATTTTGAGCTACATATACCATGAACAGGAATCAAAAAGTCAAGGTTTATGCCTAGCAGTCACAATCAACCATCATTTCAAACTCTGCCGTATCCATATGATTTTTAATTTCCTACTGGATTATCAGAAATTTATCTTTGTGTTCTCTGAAGTACTTCCCTTCCAAGACAAAAAGGAGAAAGGCACACAAAAAAGAGCACCTCTTAACTGCAACCAGTGTTCTGTATTATATATTCCCTCCTTTCTTTGCCTCTGGTAGAATATGACTTCTTTAATTTTTAAAAAAATCACCAAAACACTACACACAACAAAATGAACCCACTGGTTGCACATTTTTTCACTTTTTTTCCTTCTTGACTATATTATTATTGCTCCATGTTCATGCATAGAAATCAACACTGCATATAATACTATAGGACTTCAAGGACTTCTACCTGTGAAACTGTAAAGTAAACAAATAGTTTTCAAAAATAACTCTAAACTAAAAAAACCACACTCTATTAAAAAACTATATTCACAGGATTTTGCCAAATAATGCAGATCTCTAAACTAAAAATAAAATCCACACATTTTAGCATTTAAAATTATTACAGTTAAATTGTTTTTGCAACCTACCAGTATTAAAGAAAAGAATCAGATCTACACATACGAATTTTCAAAGAAAATTAAAAATTCAAAGCCAGGAAAAAAGCAGTTGAGACTAAACTTCCTCTTGTAGCTCAAACTCAGCTCTTCACCTGAACTCTGCTAACAAACCAGTATCTAATAAAAAAAAAAATTATGACAGGTTATGGTTGCACATATTTACTAACCACAAGTCACTCACATAAGACAAACATTTCAACTTAGGGAAATAAAAATGTGATTTTAAAAAAGGAGAAATACAGTCAAGGGCAAAAGAACATTAAAAATGTCTATCTTCATGGACAATTATAACTGAATCATGAAACAAGCAACTCTTTCCTCTTCTTCAGAAACACAGAAAGCCCTCTCAACATACAATCATGTGTTCACTTAATAAATACTGAAGATCAAACTTTCTAATCATTTTATCTGCTCAGCCTAGAACTACATGTGTCACAATTAGCATCATTCCCTATCAGCCATCCACAGCAGATACCAGCTGTGAAGCCCCATTTCCTTGTTCACAAAAACCTTTGATATATATTTTATAATGTACTAGGTTTTCACCTGTAAACTCTGAGGATTTTTGTTGTTATATGTTTTTTACATGGTGCCTGCTATAGGCATCTCTTCCCAGCTCTGTCCTTGTCTGAAGCAATGCCACTGCTCAAATCCCAGAGAGATATCACTGCTTTTAGATGCTGTTCAGATTTCAGTCACACATGAAGCCAAATCAGTTTTAACTTCTCTTGGGATAACAGTGTCCCAAAAAACAACAGTGAAACCTGGTTGGCTAAGATGAACCATGGGAACTGCGAAGAACATTCCTTACAAAACACATCACACACTTTCAAAAGCCACACAATAGGAAAACAAAATATTTTAGCTATATCAACTACTTAAAAATTTGGTCTTTTTTACTAGCCTTTCTCTTCCCTTCAGACTTGTTAAGATTCAGCAGTTCTGAAGCCATGCCAAGCCTCATTTTGTATGTATTCACTTCTGGTACACTACATAGGATGCCTGTGTACACAGGCAAGTTTGACACTTCAAAAGTAAAAGGTTGACAGCACTCACTGAAGCCAGTCCAGGCACTACTTGCAAGCACTTACACTCACAGCTTTACAACTATGCTTCACACCCTCACCACTCCCATGTTAATTCAATTAACTGATGCATTCTCTGAGCAGAGAAAAGCTCTCCAGACCAGGAGAGAACTGGTTTTGTTAAGTGTACGAGTGGGGACCAAGTGGAGATCAACTGTTCTTAAATAAAAGCGCCACTAAATCAAACTATTCTTTGAAAGGCTAATGCAATACTCTGCTGTACAAAGCATTTAACTATGTGTATTCACTGGAGTAGAAGATGAGAGCAGATAGAATTATATGACCTTCAGTAGCTTATACCAAGAGCTGGAAAAGAGGCATTTGAGAGAGAAATCTATGAAGCAAGGCATGTTAAGGAGTGTTCATGCTGCATTAAAAAAAAAAAAAAAAA
>VZRN01002263.1:3068727-3082399 GCA_013397935.1 Dasyornis broadbenti
AAAAAAATTATAAAGAAATCAGACTCCCCAAAACCACAGAATCCATTAGTTGGAATCACATTTTTTCTGTTTATTTACCTTCTTATTAAGCCAGTGCCACAGCTTGTCAGTGGCAGGGGGAGATGGAAGAAAAGGGAAAAAAAGACAACACAGTGGAAAATTATTGAAAAATGCAGTAATAGGGAAAAAAAGCAATGAGAGGCAGGCAAAGTCATTCACAGAATGAATATGAAATTGTTCTAGACACAAAGGTAAATTGTAATAGGAAGAAAAGATCATAACTTCTAATGCAAAAACCTGGGTTTTACTATTAACATGCACTTTTGAAACAAAGAGAGATATAACAAATATGAATAACGTTAATGGTATTAACAGAGCTATCAGCACAATCTGGGCAATTCCAGTTGAATTATATTGAGAGATACCATCAGATTTTCGAGCAGGACTTGTAAAAGTACTCCAAGAAGGGCACTTCAGCAAAACACCAAATCTTAACACAAGATACTTGTTTAAGGCATTAACACTCCCATTCAGGCATTCAGATACCCCCATTCTATGCATTTCAAAACACTCCTATTATGTCAATTACTGTTGAACAAATTTTACACCTTTTTTGCTACCATATTCATATTAAAGAATTCATATTCAATGGTACAACATCAAACACATAATTAAGTCTGATATAAACACAACAGCAAACTGTAGATCACATAAATGTATGGATTTCAAGCCATTCTCCTTGCATTTCGCAACAGTCGATTTCTCCTTTTGCACTAAAGTTATTTTTCTTTATAGATACTCATCCACACGCTAAAGTATACCCATTTTAGGACCTAGTTTATGTAGGATTATACTCTTAATTCTAGCCATTGGTAATCAATTAGTAGGGTAATCACAACGGTGAAGAGCTTTAATGTTATTATTCATCTTCGTTAGAGATTAAGATCACGTAAGTGAAGTTTATTTCTCCCTGAAAACAAGATCATTGAATTCTCAGTAAATCTAGCATGTTCACCAGCTGCCAGAAATTATATTAGCTCCCAATGAAAACAAAAGGTAAGAATATTTCAAATTTATAAAAATCTCATAACGTTGATTAAGTTAGAACAGAAGCAAGAAGCAGCTTTACAAAGAAACACGAACTTTAGGAAACATGAAAATAAAATATGTCACAAAGCACCCACTTTTACTGGCTTTTACTACTCATGGAAAGAGTCACAGTCATAGAAATCAATCACAAAGTTTCAAATGCCTCAAACAGACACTGTAGAATTTGTTTGCTGATTCAACTACATTCTTTTAACTTTACTTCTGCACATCAAAACCCACTATCTGTACATGAGGTTCATCTTGGAAAAAATGCAGATCTCATGACCATATTTCTCCACTTTGCAATTCCATTCAAAATACAACAAAAGCCCACTAAGATTTTAGCAGAATGTGAAAGGAAGTTTTTGGTACTTTTCTATAATTTCAGCCTCCAGGAATTGTATGATATATAAAGTAACTAGGAAATAACAGTATATATCAAAAATGACAATATTTTTTACTGATGTTTAAGACAATACCTGGGAGGTTCTATCTGCCTATTAGCTTAGCAATACTGGTGTTTAAGTAGTTCTACAAATGTAATCAACCTACATTTGAAAATAGGCTACAGCTTAATTCTAATCTTCAAGTCATCCAAAATTAATAAGGCCATAGCCACTTTTCCAATATTTTATTGGAAAACTATTCATCTAAGATCTTACATGTCTATGAAAGTATTTTCTATAATAACATCAGTATTGGCAGAGATTCTGCTTGTTTTCTGTGCTTTGGTTAAACTATGTGCTAAACTGTGTACAAGAAATAAAATTTGACTTTATCCAAAGCCCAAACAATGTACACAATCCACATACAAAATTCTAGTGCACTATACCTAGAAAAAGCATATAATAATTACATGATTCACTCAAGTCCACCAGAAAGCATGCATGCAAAATATTAGTACATTCCAACAAGTAAAGTAAAAGTCTACTGCATGCAGCTGAGCTACTGCCAGTGCTGCTGAACTCCCTCACAAATTCTATAATCAAACTGCAGTCACCATACTGAAAGACAACAGATGTCTTTAAAACAAAAATTTATCAGTAAAGGAAATTATTAATTCTCTACTGTTGAGAAGAACACGCATGATACCGTATCTATTAAGTTTAAGATTATTTGGTGGCCGATAACAGAAACCTCCCTACTCTCTCCTCCAGGGAGTCTCTCACATCTGAACTGCTGTCTGTTGACTCTCCATGAGGCAAATGCATAGCCAAGGACTAACGAATACAGTAACGACATCCTATTTTCATAGTACGTGTTTAAAGTAGACATGGACAGACAGAGACTGACCTACTGCTTATATGAAAAATGAAAAGCAATGCCCTACTTTCTTTTCTCTTAACCAGAATTTCTCTTCATTTCAAATTTCTCTGCACTTCCAAGATAATCAGGGCTAAATGAGCAGTGTAAAGAAAAGAAGCAGTTATTTTTTGGATGGTTTTGTTTAAAAAAAACAGATATAATCAGATTTGCACGTGTAAGCAGTACTCACCCATTTCTCACAATGGGTTATTTTTCAGACTATCTACAGTAGCTTCCTAAAATTTGTTTGGTAGAAAGACATGCCACTCTAAGATATCTTCTTCAGTCTCACTACATTTCACTCAAATCTGGGAACTATTTCCTAACTGGGCATACCACGTTTGCCAGGCCAAGTAGTGCCACTAAGTATTTTTGTGAAACAGACCTTGTCAATGGCTGTTGTACTTAGCTAAGAGCCTCAATACATCCTGATGCTAAGATTCCGTTTCCAATTAACTTAGCATACAAACAAAAAACTTAGCATACAAACAAAAAACCTAAGCAGATTCAGCTCCCAAAAAAAAAAACACCTACAAACAAAATATTAAAAATTTAACACCTAATTGCAAAGGAAATGATCCCTCGGTCTTGGTTTCTCACACACATCCATGAAAGGTAATCTGTAAAAATTTACTCTCCAAGTTTCTACTTTGTGTTTGCGTATTTTTTACTTTCTCTTCAACAGCACCTACTGAAGCCAAAACATTCAGTAATCCAACTTAAAAAATCTTGCAAGGATGACATTTTCACTCCTCTCGTTTCCCTGTCCCTACAAAAAACGTAACTGCCAATATTCGGTGGCATTACTTTCCAAATTCTGAGATAACCATGCATCCATTATCCTACAATACACAGAATAAGCAGAGACAGTAGAATTTAAAAGATGTGGAAGTATTAGTGTGATAAGCATTAGAAGACTACATATAATCCCAGCTGCCCATGATAAATAGAAGCTGAAACAATTAGAAAAGGCACAAATGAGGACAACAGAATCATGCAGATTATCAAGTGTCCTTCTTGTAATGGCTGGGAGACCTTAAATTACTTTAATACACAGAGCGCAGACTCAGAAGGAAGACAGCTGTCATCTAGAAAATGGAGGGGCGAAGGGAAATGGAGAAATGAATTGTGCCAACACTTTTCTTTTGCTTAGACAAAAACAACATGTAAATAAACTGACCTTAAGTACATTTAAGCTGAAGAGCGAGAGGTTCTGCTGCACATTAAAGCCCTACCTTCTTTAAGGAGAAAAGACTTGCTGGAATTAGGAAGGATACTGTATCATAGAGTTATGCAAAACAAGGATACCAAACTTGCCTACTCAAGAAATAACAATACATTTGATATTGCATCTAGAGAGTCTTCTTACTTACATAACAAAACCACTTTACGAAAAGGTTTGTATAATGTAAGCTTTTATCTCAACACATTAGTAATTTCCACTACCCTTGGAAAACAGCCTAATTGTGTTCATAGCTGTATTTTGAAAGGTTTTTCCTTTTTGAAATTGTTCTTCAATGAACCCTGTGAAATCATTACCTTTTTCCTAGAGCCATTTTAATGCTTTTGCTGACATTTTGTCATCCATTCACCCATTAGATCTAGGCTCAAGCTCCTCCCTCTCCTGTAGGAATTCAGAGCTTTAAACTGCAGACCAATCTGCCAAGGTACAGATGCTCTGACAAAAGTATTTTACAGGGTTCAGCTCTTCAGTTACAGAAACCCTAGACAATGGCTTTTTCTAGAGCAGAGAACACTTCAACAACACAGGTACAGAAAGCATGTTCTTACACACTGCCATAGTTATTACAAACAAAATAATCTGTTTACGTGACAACTTACAATTTTTAATGAAAGAAACTTGTAAATTTTATGAAGCTTTCCAACTCTGCAATTTGCAATGCAAATGTAAGCATGTTTAGAGTGGGGGAGAAAGGAGAGGAACATAGAACCCTTATTCTGTGGCATTTCACAAATACTCTATCCCACATATTTCTTCACTTACAGAGGGAAGACTCTGTACCACCATACTACTGTGTGCAACAACTTAGCTTCCACACAGTATAAACAAATGTGTCTGAACTAACTTGGGCCCTCCTTACAGAACTCAATGGTCTGCTTATTAAAAATTTTCACATAATAAGTAGGAACATCTTATCCTTCAGACTACAGGTCATTATGCTTAACTTCAAAATCTTTGTAATTAGGTAATGGGACTAAACCACGAGAAGTTAGCCTTATTCAGTTAAGGAATCTTATAAAGCTGATTCAACACTTTAAAAGTGACTTCTGCCAAGGTTTGCATGCAACCATTTAACACATTTAAATGTGTATTTAAGTGTGACTAGTGATAGAAGAGACATAATTTAAAATACACCATAAAACAGATACAGTTTCACACAAAAGACATCTCCATTAGTAACAGATGTATATTTTAGAATTAAAGCATCTCAGAATATGGTGAACAGAGAATAAAAAAACTTCCAAGTTGCTTAAGGAAGTAAGTAGAAATACCTTACTGTCAAGCTTTAGCATAACACTTCCAAGTCCTCTGATGGGCCGTGGAGCAAGAGCTTCCTGACGTTCCTTCACAAAATTTTCAACAAGTTGCCACCAACTTTTGCAGTGGTTTGCCATGAAGTTCAAAACTCCAAAATGAACCACGAGTTTTTTAAGTGCCCAAACTGTAACCACAAAAAAGAAATTAAGTATCAGAGACTTCAGAGGAGCATCACAAGACTACTTATCTAGTCTATTCTGGAAAGCCTAAGAAAAAGAAAAGACTCTTGAGTTTTATTTCCCATTAGAAACCACTTCTAGAATTTTCTGGTGTTTTTAGTACTAATCTCGTCACTGGCTTTGCAGCTGTGCTTATCCATGTGGAACTTAGATGACAGCAGAAGAAAGGTGCCTGCACACTATCCAATAATGCAGCTAACAGATTTAGGCCTTTGGAAAGGAAGGTGCCACTCCATGATTTCAGTACAGTGAATTTGTTACATATTCATACATATACCATGCCAGATGACTCCACATAAAGTACTACAATCAGAACTTAACAGCACATTACACATAATAGAAAATTCTCAGCCTAAATTCTTAAGTTTTAGGCCTTCTAAGCTGTTAAAGTATATCCTTCCTTTAAGAACTGACAGCACATCATGCGTAATTTCACAGAAGAGAAGCAACCAGTTAAATCTTCTATTAAAATACTACTGATGGATTTTGCTTTTAAACATTAAAAAAGCTATTTGAGTTTAGCATTTTATCTTGGCAACACAAGATACTGAACTCCCTATCATTATCTCTAACTTTACTTTTAATAAATCTTTCTTTTTTATTTTTTATTGTTACTATTCTCCAAACCAGATTCATTACTTATTGCCATACATCAGCTCCACAACAGCTGGCAGTACACCACTTCATAATCAAAAATTCACATCATGTTTCTACTTGGAGACATGTAAAATGGCATACATAGCCAAAAAGGTTAACTTTTTCTACCCACAGCGCATTTATCCAAGTTCCACAAGAACCTATTCTCTGCAAGCCACATGTGTAATAGTTCATGTTCTTGTTTTGGAGAGCCCGTGCAACAACTTGCTGATATTTAGTTCACTTACCCTCTGGCACCACCATGTGGCAAATTTTGGATTTATTCTCTTTTAGAAAATGAGTAATCCAATAATTTTTCTAAGAAAATGAGTGGCAAACATACAAAAAAGGAGAAAATACAGTGCAAGTGCCACCACTGAACGTAAGGGCTGAAATTCTGTATGATGAAATGCAGCTCACGGTCAATACACAAACTGCTGCTCGGCAAAGCCAGGCAAGCTTGGATTTTACAAGGTGATCAACATATGTCAAATGGCATTCTAACTTTCCACTATTACGTAAGAATAAGTGTTTAAACAATATCTTCTGAAATAACCGAGTTTACACTCATTACAAAGATGGTGTCAGGAGGTGCTACAGTCAACCAAACAGCCGTAATTATATTAGGTTAAAAAGAGACAACAGAGAGAAAAAGCTAAAGGACTTTGAGAAAGCAGTGAGCAAAACAAGAAAAAGGCTGCATAGTAACAAGTTCCAAACATCTCCAGGAAGCAGAAAATTACCTGAAGACAATTAAAAAAAAAAACTAAACTAAAAACATAACAGAACAAGCAAGGAAGCAAATGAAAGATCTTAAAAAGAGACAATATCAGGATTTCCAGGCGCACATCACTGAACAAAATGCTACAAGTGTTCCACAACATGGTTCATTGCTTAGCTTTTCAATTCATTGCAGTTCTTTCACCTTTTCATTTAATGGTATAATTATGGTATCATTTTTCCACCCTCTACACCAAGCAATTTTAAAATACCATTTCATTTCAGTTGGAAGTACAGATACATTCAACAAAAAATCTTAATGGTACCAAGATGATTCTAATAATCTAAAGGCCACTTTGTATGAGTCCTTTTTACCAATATAAGGAACTCCAGGGAAATTAACACCTTTCTCTTTGTTTTGGAGAGTTTTTTTTTTTTTTTTTAACATACTAGAAGCAACCTCTTTAAGGTCTCAGAAGTGCCTCAAGTTATTAGTCTCTTTAAACTTAAACAGTTGCAAGGAAACTTGCTTTATTAGCCTTCCTATTTTCCTAATATTTTTACTATTACCTCTCTTTTAGCCATCCAGATTATCATTACTCACCTTCTGACATTTAATGTAAGCCACTGTTCTAAATGTGGCTCTGTTCATCATTTGTAATATTTTCATGATGATTCAGTTATAAGCCACAATAAAGCACTTAATAGCCCAGTGTCACTGTAAGGCAATAAGTCACAAATATTCCCAAATGCAATTTCTCTTTTGGCATGAGTTTATTGTTTGGGTAATTATTTTAGACCTAATGACTGCCAGGAGCAGTACTCATCTATTTCATTTACAGATGTGCATTTTAATCTAGATTTGTGTGGCTCAAGCTTAAAACCATTCACTGCTGTCTGTCTGACTGTAGAACTGTTGAATCCCTTTTTCCTCCCACACAAGTTGGCATTTCTGAACAATGGTTAAGTTAGTCCTTGGCTTTTCAATTAACTAGCCACATTTACTCTGCTTCTAATAAGTCTAAAATTCATTTTCTAATTCCTTTTTCACTTTTGATTGCCATTTCCCATGATGTTCAAAACTGGAAAGTTTCTCCTGTAGTAACTACACTGGATTAAAACAAAGGTCAAAGCCCTCTCTGCTCTTCCCCTGCATTGAGCTATTTATATGTCTTGCCATCACATTACCCTTTAGCTGCTGCTAAAGTGCCACAGCCAAAGGTGCAGCTGTTCTTTTCTCCATGCCTCAAAGTTCATAGGCCTTCAAATCTCTAAGTATGACCCCAAGTGACAATTTCCAGATGGACAAGTAGATGGTTTAGCTTTGTGTATTGAATGCAAATCTTGAGGTTTTGGTAGCAGGAGAGCCTCGGGGTGGCCTCCATGAGAAGCGACCAGGCATTGTCTTGTGCAAGACACAGCTCCAGGTGGCTCCACAACAGATCCATGAGAGGCCAAAGCTGAGCCCATCAGGCACAGGTGCTTCAGTGAAAATGTGTCTAAGAAACTGCAGAAACCACTAGGCAGAGCAAAGAGGAAGGAACACAGAGAGAATAAGTGACTAGAGAGGAAGAAGGAACAGAGGGATGAACAGAGGTAATAAAAAGGCCAGGAAAGCAGAAGTGCTCCACAGTGGAGTAGACACACCACTCAGAGGGACTGTGGCCTATGGAAGATCCATGCTGGAGCAGGTACACCTCTTGAAGGGACTGTGGCCTAGGGATAAGGAGAATCCCAAGCCCGTACCTCCTTAAGGGGAATGCAGCTCCTGGATAAGCCCACATTAAAAGACTGGAAGAGTGATTGGTTTTGTAGGTACTTGGCCACTAGCTGGGGTCAACCCACCACACTTAGTAAAAAAGAAAATAGCTACATTTAAGTGCTAAATGCATTTTAAAATGCTAAAAACTAGCATTTTATCTGAAGTGTAGAGAAAATCCAAGCAAACGGAGAAACTCACTTTGTTGATGGTAGGGGGATGGGAAGAAATGCCTTTCCAATTCACATTAGTTCACAGATACTCCTAGAGTGCCCATTTTCCCTTTTCACTCCCCCAAGAGTGTTGGAAAAAGTGGCATCCAGCTTTAAAATAATGTCTTTCGACAGCTATCATAACTACTCCAATTCTTGCTTGATATATAGGAGAATAGATGCATGTAGATGTGAAGCAACAAAGCTAATTAACCTCAGAGCTAAAATTGGAACCAAATTTATCTTGTGACTTGTCCACAGAGCCTAGCAACCCATTTTTTACAGAAATTAAATGTTAACATGAACTCTACTTTACTACTGAATAACAGCTAAAATATTCTTCATTTATAGGTACAAAAATATGAAAGAATTGACATCATGAGGAAGAAAAACTAACTGCTCTAAACCAGAAGTATTCTTACTATGTAAGGTATTGCACTACATTATTTCAAGTAACTACAACAGTCAATACACAAAGCAATTTAACAAAATTGTCCACTACATGGTAACAGACTGTGCACACGAATCCTCCTTTTTGAAGCTACAATTCATCTTGTCTTAACACGTCTTGCTTTTATTTAAAACTCACACAAGCCTACAAGCTTTTCCTCCTATTTTATTTAACACGATGCCAAACATTTCCAGTAATTGGATTATTACCTGCAAAAGGCACTGGCAACAGCTGCACAATCCAAAAATTTAGCCAGATCTGAACAATGACAATGGCCCACACAAGAGTAACAAAGTAAATATCACTTGTTTTCTTTTTCCGAAGAAAAGATCCAATCTCAGGTCTTTGTCTGTTCCCAGAAGATGATGAAGAGGAAGTGAAAGATGATGAAGCACGTGGAGGTGGAGGCTGATCACCTTCTGTTGCTCCTAAAACAAACACATGCAAACAAAGAAGTGGAAATTATCACATCAATATTCACCATCAGATAGAATATGTTCCCTATTCTCAAATTACCTTATTTTTTTTAGAAGGTGGGGGTGAAGGGTGGGACAGCAGCAGAAGGCTGTTTCTGTTGTTTGTTTGGGGGTTTTTTTGTAATTTCTCTAAAAGACTGAGACTGCCTTGGCACAGATCTACATTGTGTAAAGCTAGAACAGGGCTGTGTAAGCTCTCCCACACCCTGCAACATCATGCCAAGCAGTGCTGAGAGGAGGAGAGAAGAAAAGTTGCTTCTAAGAGGCCTCCTGTCACGACAAGTAAATTACAAGCCAAATATATTTTATCAAAAAACCATAAAACCATGAAGAACACAAAATATAATTAATTTCTAAAAGAAATCTGAAGTCTTAAAATAAATCTTTGATTTCCTTGTACTTCAAGTACTAAAAAATGAATCTTACATTTGCTCAAAGCTCATTTAAACACAACAAAAAATATATACATAAAAGAGTACACATTGAAGAGAAAGCTTGTATCGTACAACTGTCTTACTCCTACTTTTCCTGAACACTCACACTGTCATCCCAAATTCTTTACTTGTTAAACAAGCATTAGTAAGATCAAGCACAAATTAGTGGATAATAAATTTTGTCAGTCTCTCACTCATAAGTTAGCAAACAAGAAATTAAATTCAAAAAGGTAAACTGATGTGTTATAGACCCTATACATAAATAAATAAATAGTCTTTTCATGCAAAAATCTTATGTTCAAATTAAAGTTCTTGGATACAGAACATGTCAGTTTATTTACTTATTTAATCTTTCAGTTGCTGGATGACATCAAATCCGTCTTCAGCCACTCTATGTAAAATCTCTCCCTGAGAACACCAGTATTAACTTTTACTGAGGCTCTGTGGTGGTATCAAAATGCACACATTTCCCACACACTGCACTTCTTTTGTTGCATAAAACTACACTGGTGTTCTACAGTTAAGTGGAACTACTTTTACAGCTTATGAGCACATCCCCAAGCACACTAAAACAATAATGTAAATCGATTGATTCACCCAACTGGGATTGACACTGGGATGATGACAGAAACATCAGCTTGCTGCTGGTTATGTATTTGGAGGAACTTCAGAATATTCACAAAAGCATTACAGCATGCAACCTGAAAGAAGGAATTCTGCAAGCAGCTAAGCAAAGCAGAAGCTTCAGCTGGGGAGATTCTTGGCAAACCAGTTTGTATCTCAACAGGACGATGACCAGCCCTACTATACAAACTACATTTTGGGGAAAAAGACAATTAACACAAGTTAATTTTTCATAAGGGAAGAGAAAGAGTTACCTGTAAACAGAATTTTTCCTAAAAAGACTTAGTGTTTCTGTCATATAGAAGACAGTCAATGATTCCCCTGTACTTCTCAGTCTGTATTTAATAAAGCAGAAGAGTACTAATAGAAACAAATGGATGCACTAAAAGAACAAATTTGAAAGCAGTATACCCATAATTAAAAATACTCTCTAATCAGCGCAATGCTTCTTGCTGTTTTGCTCCAAAATGGATAAAATCAACATCAGAAGTAACACTTCAACAAGCAAAAATTCAAATATTTATCAAACAGAAGGAAGCACCAAAAGCCAAAACAGAATAATAAGCTGAAGTCTATGCCTAAGATTAAAGTTATTCAACATTTTTTTGCCTAGAAACTCACTAGCAGAGTCACCTTTATGAAATAAAAAAATACATTCCTTCTTTTTGTAACAAAAAATTTGATTCACATATTTTTGCAATGAAGAAAGCTTTAATTAAATAACCGCAACAGTAATGGTAAGAGCAGTAACAATTACACAGCCTTATTTCTTACAGTTTCCCTGTAAGCAGACTGTACACAGAATACAAAACAGATGGGAAAGAGATGAGAGGGTGAATAAGGGGAAAAAAAAAAAAAAAAGGGAAAACCAATTTAAAAGAAAGAAAATAAAGGTAAAAACTCCTAGGGATCCCAAGCCAAGAAAGCTTTTTCAGAATGCAGTTCTGAAGCACTTTTAGCAAAACTAACTTGTCACTACCAATGACCCACTATTGTCCCCATGACAAACACAGGCCTGCATCAGAGCTGCCATTTAGATGGCTCTCGTAAGCCAGTTCACAAAGCTGATCCACCTGGGAAACTACCAAAGTTTGCAAATGAAAAAAGTCACCTTCCACTAGCAGGATTTGCTCTGCAAACCAAGGCATGAGTGCCTTGTCAACACAAATAGAAAAAAAAGAACTGTCAGTACAGTGATTTTGAGTAACTTCAGGTTCTGTAAAATCCCATTTAGCGTGCTTCACGGTATTTTGAGAGATGAAACCTGAAAAAGACCTTTCTGTCTTCCAGCTAATGAAAGTATGACAGTCTAAACAGCTAGCACAATACTCAGTAAAGAATTCTAGCAAAATCACAATGTATGGTACTTCTCTGAATAACAACAAAAAAAGCAAATTTTCCAGGCTGTCTTATTGAGACCTGTTCTTTTCATTACACAGTATGTTCTCTGTCACGTCAACTTCTTGCTGTCACAGAATTTTGAATTATTTTCAAAAGAAGAAAAAGAAACAGTAACTTAAACAGAAAGGCAGGTGTCTGTATCTCCATGCAGGTCATCAGCTAGGAAAACAGTGATTTTATTATTATTAATGAAGAAGTCTTCAGAGCAACAGGATGAAGGCACCCCTTCATGAAGAACCACATATTTGCATAATTTCAACAGAAAGATACTTCTTATGCTTTTTTCTAAGAAAACAACGAAGTGAGGGCAAAAAGGAGCCTAAGAGTCATGACTACATTTAAGGATTTCAGTGTCTATCACATCCATAAGCCAACAAGACAATAGAATCTTTCCTACAAAGTACTGCAGTGGTATCTGCTTCAGAAACTGAAGACTTCTTCTTTGCTGTATACACTGGAAACTCTCAGGAAACACTCAGGAAAGACCACTTAGATCACCTGAACTGGTACCATTAAACTCCTCGCCCCCAGTACTAAATACCAGTATTTAACAATAAAATATGGAAAAACCTGAGTGTTCAGAAAAAATATAAAATCAACAAAGCTTATATCCCCTCGTGGTCTTTTAATAAACAAATTTAAGCCTGGTTATTCTGTAAGGGATTTAATATATAAAGCATAAGGAAAACCAAAAAAATTGTAGGTTCTTAAGCCTGTAGGTAAAACCTTTTGATGTACAAGAATAATAGGTCATCACTGTTCACAAAAGATCCAAACCAAAGAAGGCCAAAATTATGCTTAATACATCACAGAACAGAATACTAATTTTTACCAGATTGTTGGAAAATTATTTAAACTATTGTTAGGAGTTAAAAGAAAACTCCATATTTGTTCTTTTTCTGCTGTGAAGGAAAACAGCAGAATTCACAAGACAGAAAAACCCTCATCTGGTGTAGTGCTTAAAGAAAATAAGTAAAAAAACCATAAAAGACATACAAAAGACACCTTTGAAAAACTTCTGTAGTTTTCTCTTCTTGAAAGCAGAAAGAAAACTGTCTTGAAGAAGTGAAAAAATAAGAACTGGTAAGTTAAAAAAATAGCTACAAAACACTTACATAACCCGTTTGTGGGCATCTGTTGCTTTTCCAGATTTCAAAATTCAGTCCAAAAAAAAAAATTTAATTTCCAAAACTAAAGATTAGACACAGAAATACAGGAGAACTGTCACTATGATGTTCTGATCTCAAATTTCAGGCCATAATTCCACAGACTTTTATATTTATATTGATGATAGCCATGTAAAATGTAGAAAAAAAAAGAGTAAGTTGTCTACAGTTGCATTTTTTAGATTCAAAAATTAAGTTTTGGAAGTTCACATTCTATCAAGCTGAATGATCTGTTTGGTCTACTTGCAGGAAATGGATGAAACTTTTCAATTTCCAGAGATTTCATTACTAGCTTAATTTTTTAATATCACAGTCCATCAAAGATCTACCCAAAAAAAAAGGATGGTAAGGTTCAAAAGCAGTAATGGACATCTAAACACTTTCTTTGAACTCTTTGAAGCCAGTTGTGTTATTGCAAGTGAAAATATCATGTGACTCAAGCTACAGAGTCAAGTAAACTCACACCAGGAAGGACTTTAAATGTGCCATAGTTAAAGTGGTTTCTTTTTCTTACTGCAATGTACATAAAAATTCCTCCAGTCTGTCTGTACCTAGTCCAGAAATCCATATATAACATGTAACTGCCAACAAATCAAAAGGCTACAAAAATAAAATAAATGAGTAATGAAGAAATGAAGAACAGGGGGGAAAAAAAAAAAA
>VZRN01002263.1:3082456-3096002 GCA_013397935.1 Dasyornis broadbenti
ACCTTCATTCTAAAAAACCCAAACCCATAGTAAATCCTTCTTGTCAGTCCTTCAAAATGTACAGACAGCCACATCAACAATCTTTTGCAAGACAGCTTTTAAACTAGCATGTTCTTGACATTTTTCAGAACAGGTAAACCTGATTCACAATTTGGACACTATTTTGGACAGAATGAAGAAGTTATGTGTTGCGGTGGTCCAGGTTGCCGTGCAGGACGCGGCAACCTCCGTGACGATGGACTCTGAGATGGCCGTGACCCAGCCCGCCCCTCGCGAGGGGTCTGCACCACCGGACTTTAGCTTTTGGACAAATGAAGAAGTTGCGTGGGCAGACCCCGTCCCGGACAGTGATGGCGAGGGCGGTGCCGAAGGGCCGGCCACTCCCCCGGGCCGCCACTCATTGTAGCTCTCCTCCCCCTATTCTGGAATTTTCCTTGGTTACTTGTCAGTTATATGTTAATTTGATGTCAATCCCCTAAATCCTTCCCCTTTCTCCTCCCTTATTCCCGAACTTTCCATAGAATTTGTTATCCCATTGGTTATGTCCTTCAGACCCACCCCTGAGACCGCCCTCGTTTGAATCCCATTGGTTTACTTTGTTTATGTAATCCCTTCCTATTGGATCCTAGATTTGTATCCTCCCCTTTCCTCCCAACTCCACCTCCCCTTAAAAACCCTTGTAACCCCTCATTCTTGGTCCTTCTGCATTGGTCCCCTTCAGTGTCCCTAAGTCCGCGTCGCTCGTTCCGAGGATCGGACAATAAAGGCTCTGGAACTAAACCCTCACAGGAGGTCCCTCTCTCCTTTTTGCTCCCGTCGCCACATTGTACAGCGGCTACTGTTGCGCCCTTCGAAGAGCAACCGAGGACAGTGAGCAGAGACTCCAGTTGCTAGGCGACAGCTCGCCCGGGGAAGGCTAGAGCTTCAAAGTGCTAGCTGGAGTCTCTGTGCCGGTGACCCAAGGCACAGAAAGTCGTCCTGCCCTGGTCAGCCGGGCCAAGTTTAGTGGCCAGTGGACGAGGCGACAGTTATGGACTATTTTGAAATTTGTTCTGAATTCCCTCCAGTTTCATGTCTTTAGAGCAAATTCAAATGTTTCTTACAGAGTATTCAGTCACCTGAGGCTTGGGAGGAATGTTCATTATTGGACTCATCTTCTGTCACTGAAATTGCCATGGCAATTGTTGAAGCAGCAATGGAAATCATCTGACCAGGAAGCTCTGCCCCTGTAAAATATAGCCAATGTTACGTAAATAACAAAAAGCTTAAGTATTAAAATGTTTTATTTGCTGTTAGATATCCATTGGAGCTGTCAAGCAACAGAAATTGTATGGATACACACTGTTAGTTTTTAGTATGTATTATATGTAGTCAATACAGGAATGAGTGCTATTAATTTTAGTATTACAATACACCTGCAGTCAAAACTCAAAACCAGTTATCTGCTTACTGCTTTTCTTGCTAATGAACTGCTATCAATCAAGACATTCATGGCTGCTGGCAGTCTGACTATTAAAAAAACTTTTATACTAGTTAATCAACTTTACTAACCAACTAAAACAGCAAGACAGAAATAAAGTTTCCTTCATTAGGAACATCTGATGCCTTTCCTTTTTTCAAAACTGACTTGCAACAGGAAAAACCTATTCTTCTCAAAGTCTAAACATAAAATATATTTTAAGAAACTATTTAAAAATGAATGACTGGATATAAGAAACTTGCTGGACGGAGTTGTCTCAGTTTCTCTCATACTCAGTACTATAGGAGCTACTAAATCCATATTTCTCATTTCTTTCAAAATTAACCTCTGATTTCATATGTCCCAGGCCACCTTCATGCCTGGAGCTACATATTGAAATCTATAAGCTCAAGGAATTAGGTTTACTAATTAAGTCTCTACTTTACCATGGAAAAGAAACATCAGTCCACTGCAATCGTTTTCTGTAAAGAATCCAAGATTCAGTTCAGCATGAGTAAATCACTTTGAAGCACACTAAACATCCTGTAGTAAATTCTTGCAATCCATATGCTATTGAATTCACAGGGATACAGTCCAGATTATTTCACATGACATAACTGAATTTTTGCCTCCAACAATATAAGAAATAGCGACTTCTCCTTACCAGAAGACTCCTTTCCATTCTGCTGGTCATGCAACATGCCTACTGTCATCAGAACAACTATAACCAGAAAAACAGGAATTCTCCAGGAACCTGCCACAGAAGCTGAAAGATACAGTGTTGGGATTTTTTTTTTTTTAACAACAAAAATTATACCATTAATGAACTCTACATTTAGCAAGATCAAGAAAGGCAGCACATCAAACAAAAAACAAACAAGTCATAATACAAACAGGCTTTCTGCATTAAGGAAAAGGAAGAATAGAAAACACACATGAACAAGTTTCTCTATGAACAAACCAAGTTGCTACTGTTGCTAACTTCAGTGACTTCATGTTGATATAGAGAACAATTTTAAAAACATTCAAAATCTCATGAAAATACACACAAAATTAAAACATTTTAGATACCAGAGAAAAGTCATGTTCCCCCCAAAAATGTGTATTTCCATTAGATCTCCACAGAACGGGTCTTTTCTTGGATCTTGGCTATTCAGCCTGTACTTACAGCAAATACAAGGCTCAAAATTTAAGCAAATGCAAAGCTACTACATATAGCTTAAAACTTCAGGGAAGCATCCCTACATAGTCAGAATAAGCCTTTAAACCTGCTACTAAAACAAAGTAAATCATGAAGTACACTGAAACCTTCTATCATGGTAGTCCTCTATTAACTGATACTTCCACCATAAACTCTGATATGAGAATATAAGATTTATATAATCTATTATAATCTATTATATTAAATGTGTAACATAAGTTTAAAAGATTACTATAATCTTATATTTGTATTAACAGATTATATAGATTACTGGCAAATGTATTTTATATTGCTGATATAATCCTGACATGTTTGTTGATTACTGATCGAATTTTTTTTTTTTTGCTTCTATTATTACTATTAAATGCATTTTACAGATTCAGCCTCAGTTAATGGCAAGCTTTCAATAAAATATCATCACAAGCGAAAGTCTAAAGCCAGCCGTATGTGACCCCAGTCCTTCCAAGTACCTGGTCTGTGAACCAAATAAGGGAAAACCATGGGAAGTACAAACTAGGCATGAGGAGTGGAAGACGTTGCTCAGCACCTTGATGCCTTCCCATTCCCTATTCCAGTGCTCCCTTCTGGACACATGCTTAGAATTCCTGAGCAGACAAAACAGTTTGCATTTCAGCTAAGACTCCATTTTACAGATTTTGCAGAAGAGCAAGCAAGGAGCTTTGTTGACAGAACCCTCAGTTATCAGAATAATAACTTCTTGTTACTCACCTAAGTGAAAGAGCAGCATAATCCAGACAGGTACAGAGATTGCTTTTAAGTACCGTTCAGTGCTTATATTCCACTTGAAGGAAACCATCAGCAGGTAACCAGCTACCAATGTCCATATCTTTAAGAAAAAGATACACATAGGAATGTATACATACATCAAAACAGAGCTCTACTTCACTCATGTATGTGTGTACACACATGCACACACCCGTAACTGCCATAGAGAGAGAACTGAAGTCAGCTTCTAAGTCTTTAAGAAGCCCACATTTCAATTAATTACAGGAGTTCATCAGCAGCACCTATGTGGTCATGGGGAAACAGAACTGACCAGCACAGCAGCACTTCCAGCATGGAGCAGCTTGCCAGCTCCTGTGCTCCAGTCCAAAAAGACAAAAGGGAGCTTAAGCCAAAGAAGCCGTTAGGAAGCACAATAAAAACTGCTGTTCCCAGTGGTGTTGGTCTGCAAAACAGAGATGCCTTTATAAGATGTGTGACATGTAATTTTTTTATATATGTAACTAAAATAATCAAGGAGACAGGAAAATATCAATGACAACTTGGGTTTGCTGCTTCTAACTGCCTTCTACAACTCTGCTCATCAGATAAATCACAATACAGATTTGTAATTAAGAATCTTGAGATGATGAATTTGAGCTTGAAAACGCTGAAAAGAAAGAAGAAGGAAGCAGAAGCCAGAAGAGGCAACAGGAGGTGAAAAGTTGCTACTCAGGAGATGTGAAATAAAAGTACAAAAACCTGTAAAAGAAAAACTCTGTTGCATTCTTAAAATAACTAAAGACATTTCTGGCTCAAATTCAATGAACATTCCCTATCCATAACCAGTTAATTACACCTTCAAATTTACACTTATAAACCCATAAATCCCAGTGAAGTTTTAACAGAATTTCTATGAAGAGCATTTGCTGAATGAAACACCACAGTAAGAAGAAAGAATGCACAGACAGAGACATGGAACAATTGATTAGGCAGAACACACCAGAAGAGTTTTCACCTCCTTACTCTGCACTGTACAACTCATGCTGAAGAGGCAACAGTCCCTGTGAACACCAAGATTGTGTGATTACTGCTATGTATAACTGGTGGAGAGCAAATCTTAGCTGTACTGAATTGAGCAGATAAGCAGTGAGTGATAGTCCCTGATAAATTCAGAGGGAACGATCATATATGCAAAGTAATTTAAAATCACTTAAGATATGTGAATAAAGCTATACGCTTTGCACACTAATACTTCTCATCTAAGCAGATCACTCCAACTTTTCACTTATCTCTAGTTTTGTATCAACAGAGCTGCATAATGCTTATGGCCAAGTGTGGACTCAAGATAAATGTCTAAAACTAACACAACCCATGGACATCAAGACTGAAGTCACAAACAAACAAAACTTTTTACCAGAAATGCACAGTAGGACTCCTTTAACAGCATAGGTTTGAAACATAAATTCGCTCATAAGGCACTTTACAGCACAGCTGTTATTGCAAGAGATAACTCAACACAAAGATACTATCCTACTCCCTAGCAGCAGCCACACAGCCATCTTTGTATGATAAATGTTCCAGTTTCAAGCCAATTTTCTCTTTAGCTTTTTAAATGTAATGATAAATTACAATCAGGAGACTCAGTACATTCAGTAATTTAAACTCTCTGTTTAAAAACAAGCCAAAAGTAGGAAGGTAACAGGGTATAAGCCTATGTTTAACAGCTAACAAAGCAAAACATATTGCACTGCTTTTAGCCATGCATGTAGCGGAACATCATAGCGTTTAGGTAATTAATAACTTTTTTTGTGTTGTAAGTTAAAACAATTAATCAGTACTCATTTCTAAAAGCTTAGCAAAAGACCTAAGTAAAAGTATTTCTTATTTCTATTGAATAGAGAGAAATAGCTTACTTTAAAATAAACCAGTCACCCTATTTCAGAGATCAAACAATAACCTTTCTGAAGCCCTATAAAAAGAACTATGTAGTCAACTGACTGGTGCGAGAAGTTTAATTTCAGTGCCACCATGGAATAATTAGCTCTTTATTGGTTAATGTTATAGCCAAGCACTTCCCTATACTGCAAGAACTACTGCATAGGAACTAGGGGAGCCTACTTCCAACAGTTTGTAGCTGAAAGCAACTGACAAAGCAAATTAAATTAAACTGACATGGACTAGGATTTCATCCCATACTAACTTGGCAACAACATACTTTTTTTTTCTTAACCCTTTAAAAGCATGTTACATAACCCTTCCTGCTGGTTTTCTGGATGGTCTCCAAAGGTTTTGGCTTGAAAAGCATGGAGAATATTAATAGCGTCTCTACTATTATATGTCATTCTCAAGAACTGACATAATTGAAACAAAGAATGAAAGATACTGCCTTCTTTCACTAAAATTAAGCAATCATTGCACTGAAACTGTAATTGATATGATCCCATGCTAAGCCAAAATGCCTATAAATTTGATTTATATGAGTATACAGCTAACCAGGTAACTAATGCACACACTTCTGCTTTTGCAAAATGTGTTAGCTATCATAAACTATTTTTTAATCAAGCTGAAGTCAATTGCAGATTCCTAACTTTCACCATGTACTCTGAGATTTTAAATCACTACTAAATCACAATTATTTACAGACATGCACAACTTCCATATATCACAACTTTGGGATAGTTTAACCCTGCAAGCTGCCCTTCTTCCTTTCCTCCTCTATCTTCCCTAACAACAGCAAAGACCTCGTTTTTCACATCTCCTCTGCATTTTATAGCATCTCTCACAAACTGAACAAAGTGTTACTTTGCCTTTAGACACATAAAACTGCCTGTTTCTCTGAATAAATAGCTCTAAGACTGCAGTGTAACTTCTTGGGTTCTAGCATCCATTTCTGTGTTAAAATGGTAAATTTCAGTGGCAGATTTAGGGATGTCCAAGGCAATTATGAAGGGCTTCAGTTCTCTTTAAATTGCCAACTGGAGACAAAATTACACCATAGAAAGATACAGCTTTTATGTTAAACTCAAGCACCTGCTTCAGTGATTTTTCTTTGAAATTTCAGTGTTGGAAAGTGTAGGATTTATCAGCATGAACTATCACCAACATTACTGAAAGTCTGTTTCCCATTCCTGTTTAATTTGAAGGATTTGAAAATCTGAGCCACTCTTGGTTTTGGCCTCATTTTTCAAGAACAAACTCTACTGTTCAACTTTTGACAACTATTATACAATTTGTATTGGAGAGTAAAATTTGTTATTTACATGGTTCCGTCGCTTTTTTCGTATCAACAAGTTAACCTCTAAGGGGAAGGTTTTGCAGACAAGCTCACACTAGCTCACTGCTACTGAAAGTGGCAATTCATTGTCTCCTACTGCCAACTGAGCAGTCCCACCTCTTCTGCACAACAGCTTCAACATTCATCCAGCCAGCTCAAGCTCCCTAAACTGAAAAAAAACCCTACGTGTAATTCAGTTATAGCAAAACAGGCTCACAGAAATACAATGTATTAATATAATATAACAGGGCAGCTGAAGCATATGTCAGAAGTGGGATAAGAAAGAACAGCTTCTCACTGAAGCTGTGGAAGATAGCAAAGCTGTTGGAATGATTTAGTCTTCCTTGGAATGTTGCCCCAATGACTCAATATCCAGCAGCAAACACATTTCCTACCTGCTTCATGTGCTTTCTCAGGCACGTGGTGTGATTCTTGGCGTGGTCCTGTGCAGGGCCAGGAGTGGGACTTCAGTGACCATTCTGGGTCACTTCCAGCTATGGATATTATGTGATTCTATGAACCACCCCACAAGTCAATACAACAGTGAAGACTGAGAAGACAAACCAACAGTTACTTCTTTTGATATACCTGCCAACCTGCCAAAATTTATCAGTTTTTAACAAGTCAGCACCTACAAAGTGGAGTATTTGAATTCATTCCTTGTCTAATTGTAGTTCTACTCTCTCCCTTGGCCATTTTGAAATGATATTTTTTCCAGGCTGCTCTTTCCCACTTGGAAATCATAGGAAAGGTTTTTCAGAGTTCGGTTTATGTTTGGTTTGTTTGGGGAATTTTAACTGAGCTTTAAATTTAAAACTGTTTGATGAAACTACAGATCTAATTCAAATCACTTTCTATTTTCAGTGTTGGGAACAAAAAAAAAAAAANCTTCTGTTTCCAGGGCCTCCTTCAAAAGCAAAAAAAGGCTGTGGAGGGGAAAAAAAAAAAAAAAAAAAAAAAAAAAGGCTGAACAACCTCATCAGTTCCCTTTAATATTTTAAAACAAAGTTTTCATTTGGAAATAGAGATTTTCATCGGTTTTTCTTAAAACAGAAAATCATTAAAAATATTGACCAAGCATTAACACAGCATTTTTGCAAACTTTAAAAATAGTGCTGCAGAGTGAAGATGGTTGAAAGAAGTGATCTTATGACACCAGTTCACTGTTTCTAATCTCCCTCCTCAGCAGCAATGCAGGTTGACAAAGGAAAACAAACCTACCACAAAAGCTGAGCAGAAAAGTGTTGGACTTGAAAAATTATGCAACACAAAGAAATAAATGCACTGCTAAAAGCCAAACTGTGTTTGCCTTCGAAAATCTTTATCTGCCTGTTCATTTGGAAATGGATTTCTAAACAGTATAAAAGATAATGAGGAGGCAGGTGGCAAATTATGAAAATGTCGTTTTGACTCCAGTTTTCAGAACCAAAATTAATTTAATGTGACTTTAGTGCGTTTTCCTTAGCACACAAGAGGAAACATCCTATAATGCGCAGAATCTGGCAAAATAAGAATGTGAAACTGCCTGTCCTTTAGCGCGGAGACAGTCTTTGTCAAACACAGAAGAAAATAGGCAAACTCCAACTAATCACGCATATAAGACTATTGCTTCACTAAGGAAACCTTCATTTCCCTAAAGCAGGCTCTAAGTGAACACAAGTTATTCCTTGTCCCAAGACCAAAGGACTAGAACAGCGCACCCATTCTGTTTCTTCTAGAACCCCCAACGGGGAATATACCGATGTTGATATTTCTAGCATTAAAACACACAGACTACACATGAAATAGAAACCTGGTGTTTAGTGAGATCACACCTTTTTGAAGAGCTAAAGTATGAACTTATAACTAGCAACCTGGGGCAGGGGGGAACTGACCATCACAATCAGCACTGCCACACATGGGTTAAAAACTATTTTCAGTGTGCCCTGCAACATTTCCTACACTAAATTTAAGAATTAAACGTTAAATCTAAGATATCCAGAAGACTGCAGCAATGGATGTTGAGAATACTTCTCTTTTAGTTCACTTTTCCTGTCTTAATACAAAAGTTACTTATGAAAAACTCATAATAAAATTGCTATTCAGAAATCAAACTTAACAAGAGTCTCTTGCAAAAAGAGGTTTTGCAGAGTACATCAAACTCTCTCCCTGCAGACAGAGCACCACTCCTCCGACATACTACTTCATGGTGACACTTTTGCAAGAGATGGCTCCTCTACACACATCTTTCTTGTCTTACTATATAGAACACCATTAAAATTTTCCTGGACAGTTCTATAGAATGATCGTCTGAAAGGATCATTCCTTTCACAGGTGGTAGAAAAAGAAACATCATTGTGTTCAACCAATACATATAAATACCAATAAATAACTAACATTACATAGCATATGTCATTAGGCTTTAGGCTTGTGCCAGCTTTGACGCTGTAGTTCTGTATATAAATCAGAACAAGCTCCTAAGCCTCTTCAAGCAAGGTACCTCACTGCAGGCTCTTCCAAAACTGATGGTGGGTGTGGAAGGGAAAAACAACAGTAGAAAAGAAAACACTATCAACACCCCAGATTTTTTCTGCCTCTCCCCATCTTGTTTTAAACTGGCCACATATGGTCTCTACACAGTTCATCTCTATCAAGCAAAGCTGTACAAACAAAGCAAAATTGGTGGATTTGGTAAGATGTGTTTACAGTCAGTGCTTAGCTGTATGATTTATAAGCCAAGATACCATAATAATATAGGATTATAAACAGCAGAAAGAATACTTAAGAGCTTGTCCAGGTGTTTGTTTTGTTTTGTTTTTTTATGGTAGGCAAGTTTTAAAAACCTGCAAGCCTGCTTTAAGAAGAAAGGGAAAGAAAAAAAAAGCCCACCTACCCCAAGCCCTCAAAAAAATAGAAACTGTATGCACATCAAAAATCAGGACTGTACCCTTTCCTTTACTAGAAGAGAAATTGTCCCATCAGGTGAACTTGACAAAAGGTAGATGCTTTTTTGCCTTCACAGGCGATATTCAATAGGACTGTGGAAGACAAAGATCTCAGAGCACGTGACCCAAAGCATTTGCCAGGAAGCAAGCTTAGAGAATTTCGGTTGCAAGGGCTACTTGGGGACTGCTGATATTTAGTGCCAACGCAAGCAGGGGTTTCCCTGGTGGATATCTTTCAGAGAATCCCTGATGGGGAGCAGACAGTCCACCAGCCAAAACAGACAACACATACTCTGACAATATTCCAATATAGCGGTCACGGCAATGGTGGGCAATGGCGTTTCCAGATTTGCTCAGCACTCTGGTGAAGATAAGGTTGATTAAGTCCTCTAACTGCATAGAAACCCCTAGAACAACACAAGTTGTACCTAGTACAGTCAGAGGCATAAAAATACACTGACATACATGAGTACATAGTTGTGACCCTGACCAATAACTTATGACAAACCAAGGAAGAAAGACTGGCCAGCAGAAAAAGATTTTGACAGCCCTGTAATCAAGTTCACTACAGAGAATTCTGCTCATTATGATTACATCAAATTTAATTTACTAAGATGAACCTCAGAGCCAACATAGAGCAGCTGTATAATTCTTTACATCTGTTGGGATCTACAAACTATCCATTTTCCAAACAAACACGAGCATGTGAATTCTTCTTCTAAAAGAAGAAAAAAATACAATGAATAGCTGGCATTAGATGTATATTAAATTAAGTGTAAAATGTCAGCCTAAAGTAGTTTGAACTCTTGCCACAAAGCAAAAAAATCTGGTGTTTAGATACAGTGCTGGACACAGGCACACCTTCCACAAAAAAAGTGAAATTGCTGCAGCACAGAAGCGTGTAGGGCTATATCCAGTCCGCTATGGGACAAATTCGTGTCCTTTCCAAGAAAAAGAAGGGAAAGAAAAACATTCCCCTTCCCTATTATATGAAACTGGAGTTTGTGCAGGGCCCTCTATATAAGGATTCTGCAAATAACCCAGAGAGGGCTGGAGTCAGAATAAGGAACTCATCTGGAATTTTTAACCAGACTCTAGATTTAAGGCCCAGCAGTCAACTACATTTCTTGAGCAAGCTTCTTCAAAGATTATGCAGGAACTCTAAAAGCCTGAAGGGAAAGGAAAGGAGACTGGGGGAACAACATCCTTGTAGACTACTCCAAGATCTTGGACTTACTCTTCAAATGCAGTGTTTTGCAATCAGATACCAAATAATCCAATCATGGAGGTACCTAGGGTTGCAAATTCCTGAATTGCAGGCGTGACTTATGAACCACGGAGAGGAACACAGGCACTTCCAAGCCTTCACCCATCAACGGCATGAGTGGTTTTCCCAGATTTGAGGACAATGGGACAAGAAGGGTCTTTAACATACTGGTGCCAAGATACATGTCACCAAGTCATTATCACACGCAATTGCTGCATTTGAAGAACTTTCTTTTTTTTCTAGAACTTTAGAGGAGAATTTCTGTCTCAGTAAAATGACCTAGCAGATAACATAAAAATACCTTTAGTTAGAGAATACCTAATCAGTATTCCAAATCCCCATAATTCTAATGATAGGCAACCACTCACTTCTCCAGTACAGCAGAGGGAATCAGAAAGGGAGAAGACAATCATGCATAGACAGAAGGAGAATTCAGAGCCCAGAGAAGAACAGTACAATGGAGAAACCGACTCAGAATATCCAAAATTTCTGTGCAGCTAACAGGCAGAACACATGCATGCAAACAGAGTCCTGCAATATAACATGGCAATTAAAGGGCTTTAAAGTGCTTAACTGAAGTCAAAGCTGACACTATTAACTGATCCAGCTCAGGGCTCCTCAGCAGCATGGATAAAATTAAATTATCCTGCTACAGCTCTGAGATAATACACATCAAGCAACTGCAAAATTCAAAACACTGCAAAGTGTACAGATGATGCCAGACTGAGTTGTAGTTATTTACAAAGGAAAGTCCAAAATTTTTTTCTCCTGTAAGGCACCAGAAAGAGACTCAAACAGCTTGCTTAGAAAGCAACTGGCTTGGCTAAGGAAGTCTGTGATCAGTTACCTTCACACAAACCCAAAATCTTCGCAAGAAACTCAAATCTGAAGAGTTCTGGGAGCTTACTATCTTTTGTGCAGTTGAAATCTTGCAGCAGCTCAATGAACACAAGTGTGTTAAATCAGAAACACCAGTGCCAACCAGAAGGACCAGAGACTGCTAAACAAAGTTGCACTGAGCATGCACAGGCATCCAGCAGTGCATTACAACCATAGTTGTGAGGTTAAATAAGTGCAGCTTTCTTCAGTACCTTTATATTTACATAGTGTAAGTACGGGTTAATTAACAAAGGTTTAATAAAAGCCTGGACTTAGCCAGGTCAGTTAGCACAGCAATATCATCGATTTGTTAAAAATAAAACGGACAGGTCAGTGTAAAGGAAAATCTTAAGCTTATCAAGTAAATTGTGTGGCAACAAGGCAAAGTTTCCCACCAGTACCAAGCCATGCTTTGATTCTGTCAGTACTCAGCTGAAAATAAACATGATTGTATCTCACCACTTTATAAAGAGAAAATGTATCTCTGTGTACTCAGTCCTCATTACACTTCTGAGGACGAAACTGACCAGAAACACATGTCCTCTGACATCTTCCAGCACCAAATAAAATCAAGAAAATCTTTTCCTCCATTGTTTACTTTTAAGAGACTAAACACATTCTCCTGTCCATTCTATTCACATTAGAGGCAGTGTGTCAAAATATTCTCAGTCAGTCCATTCAGGAAAACTGTTACGCGGGGAAAGGGCGTACTTTGTTTAAAAAATAGAGCAGCTTTTGAAAAGTCTTTGACATTAAGAAATCTGAGTATGCCAGTTGTACGTCAGTATTTAACAAGAGTACAACTTACCGAGCTTCTGATCTTTCACATATCCATTTGCTTCTGATATGTAGTACTTTTTACATTTTCAATTTTAACTAAAAAAGTGTAAAATCTGTCAAACTGTCAGAAGTTTTAATTATCCTACCCACTGAACAGAACACAGGGAGAAGTAGTCTCCCAGGCTTTGTTACGATCAGTAACATTTATAAGTTAGATAGCTTCACTTTTTAACGTTCAAATTGAACTTGCACTGTTTGATCCTCTATGAAGAAAAAGAAAACCCTACACAGCACACTGAGAAACAAGCGTTAAGGTGCCTCCCACAACCCCAGGTCACTTGTGGAGCTGTGCTATTTCACAACACTTTAATACACACCTAAGAGCTCAACAAGCTTCGATGTTTGCCCAAGAACTCGCCTGAATCACCTCTGACTTAACAGCATCTCCAGAAGTGGGGCATGACTAAAGCGCGGCCGCGGAACACCGACACTCAACTCACCCACTGGCTGCTGAAGTAGTCGAGCCCCTGGCAGATGATGCGGGCGGCCTGTGCCAGCAGCACCTGCACGCCCAGGGAGCTGCCCAGGCAGTAGAGCCCGTAGAGCAGCGGCCCCCCGGCGCCCAGCAGCAGCAGGAGCCGCCGCCGCCGCAGCACCTGCTCGCCCAGCGCCTCCACGCCGTAGTTGGCGAAGCAGATGGGCAAGAGGAGGGCGGCAAGCAGCACCGGGGTGCGGGAGCGGTGCAGGCGGCCGAGCCAGCGCCTCCCCAGCGCCGTCAGCGAGGTCTTGAAGGGGTGCAGGAAGGTGCCGCAGAGCACGGCCCAGAGCAGCGGCCGCAGGAACGCCTCCAGGATGAAGTACACGAGCACGGCAGCGCCGCAGCACAGCCCCGCGAACAGCAGCGCCCCAGTGTTGTAGAAGGCCTGCTTGATCGGCTTCTCCAGCCGCGGCAGCGACATCCCCGCCGCCCCGCCCGGGCCGCCCAGCGGCAGTCGAGGCATGGCCGCGCCCGTGCCGGGGGAGCCGCCCGCCCTCC
>VZRN01002263.1:3096035-3114463 GCA_013397935.1 Dasyornis broadbenti
CGGGCACGGGCACGGCCGCCGCTGCCTGGCACGGAACGGAACCAGGGCTGCCGGGGCGGTCGTGCCCGAGGGTGCGCAAGGGGCCCGGGCTGTAGTGCCGCCGCCTCGCGGCTCCGGGCGTGCGCCCAGCCCGCCGGGAAAGGGGCGGTGCCGGCCGGGAAGTGTGCTGGGAAATGTTGTTCTGCTCCGGGAGAGCCGGCGGCCGCGCTCCCTTTCCACCGGCAGGGCCNNCCTGCGGGGCTGTCCCGGGGGCCCCGGCCCCGCCCGGTCACGGCCGAACCTGCCCGGCGCCTTCCTGAGGGTCGCTGAAGAAGGCGGCTAAGGGCTGCAGGGTGGAAGAGCCCAGCAGCTTGCGGCACAGCCTCATCCCCGTCCCAAAAGTGCGGCCCCGTCACTGCTTCGCTAAACACTCTCCTCTCTCCTGGCTGCTGCTGTAGTCTCGGGGAGCGGAACAAATTCGGAGAGTTAGCGTGTCATTCCATGGTGGAGAGCAGGATTGGTTAGAGCAGCTGGAGAATATTGTCTTGTCTGAACATGTTCTGGCACCAAATTATTTAACAAGGAAGTATCTGCTCTTTTACTGGGAATCAGGCCCACTGAAGAGGTAGTTTTTCTGCCTGGTTTTTCAGACCTGACATTTATGACACTGTGTAGCATCAAATGCTATTTACAATTAGAGAGGAGCTAATTTCCTGCAGCTGGCATACACCAGACCCACGAGTTCAGGCATGAGGGCAACAGCTACCATTTCACAGGTGGTCTAACTGCATCTGTAATAAATACACTTGATCTGAGCATGTTTTGCAAGGGCTGAAATCCATGACATTTGAACTAGCTCAGTGCTGGCACTGTGCTACTCAAACAGTTTTCCTTCCACAGCTTAACACAACCCTTCAGCAGGTACTAAAGCATTGGTAATGCTGCCATAAAACACTCAGAGGGATCTTCCTCTTTCTTTTCAAGGAGATGGAGCATATCCTGATATCTAAATCATAATGAAGAAGTCACATACCACTGAACATATAAAAATGCATAGATACAAAAAAGGAAAAAAATCAAATTCCTGTATTTTTTAGCATTGACATGCACGTTTAACCTTATATAACTTCACGTTAGATTGGTGTCCATGAGGATGGAGAATTTCTTGCAGGATGGAGATGTTAAGAAACTGAAATTATCCTGAACATAATTGTCTTTAACTTGTAAAATGGGAATACAGTTATTCATAACCTAGCTTTTAAATGCAGAACAATGGCTAGATGAGACCTATCCCTATCATAATACCAAGGGTGAAAGGTAGAGGTTTTTCCACGCACTTCCTGTGACTATGTTGCATCCTGAAGCTGTAGGTGGGGCTGGGCCAAAGCCAATTTTTTTTAGGTTTTGCACTGCAGTCCTGACTTGTCCCTGAAAAGTCTTCCCTGCCAGTTACACAGAAGTTCACACTTGTAAAGGTTCCTCTGAGCTCCTGCAGCACCTTGCTTTCCTTCACTGAATAGATCACATGTAGGTTCAACAAAGTGCTTTAATTTTATGCAGTGAAAGCACTTACAAACCTACAGGCACTTTATTTGATCCTGATGGTGATGAGGCACTACAAGTAGTTGTCTACACGAGAAGCTTTTATTGAACTTTAAACTGATACTGTCACTCACAGCTCTTTGATCAGCTAGATCTGCCTCCTGGCAGGGTGCTGAAATAGGTAACAAGGATGCGTTGCTACCTGAACGTTTTTGTCTTTAGTTCAGCAGCATGCCAAACTCTAATGGCTCATTACAATACCTTTATTGCATTAAACTTCAATTAGCAAATGTCAATTAAGATTTACACAGGAGGAGAGCAGAGAGTTCCAATCCCTCTGTTAGCTAAACAGAGATGCCAGCCAATCAGATCTTCATAGACACATCCTTATTCCTTTGATTTTTCTTAACAGACTCTGTCATCTGTGTTCTTCAGGAACAGAAATTAATGCCACCTCTTTGACTTGAGCAAAGCTGTAAATATTGATTTGTATAACCCTACTGTATAAAACCTTTCCAATTATGTTTTCCACTATTCGTTATAAACAGCTAAACATATTAGAAAGGGGGGAAAACCCCAACAATGCAAGAAAAGAAAGATTTCTAACTCATGTATTACCACAACAGGAGCACTTAAGAATAGGGACATGACCCATAAACATCAGAAAACAATCACTGAATCTCTCTGACAGCTGAGCGAGCATGTGTGATCTTCACAAGCCGCACCCCAGCCTCTAAAGCTTAATACCACAACAGATTTCAAACAGTGACTTAACAGCTGGTTTTGTCTAAGATTTGAAATGGTAAGAGATTTTAGATGCCCATTTAGGTATTAATCGCACCGATACATTGTGGTTTAGGCATTTTTATGGTCGTAGATAAGTAGCACACATCAGGCTCCTATACTGCGAGAAATTCTACATAAGTCTCTCTAGTTGCATTTTTCCAATTGGTAATTCTTCAAGGGTGAAGAGGGCAGCAAAGAAATGTTTTTGCATCAGTGCAGAAAATATGTACACACCTCAAAGTACATGTGGTAAGTACTGACAGTCTTTGGTGCTCTTCTTTGTAGAGGAAAGTCTAAAAAATCAGGTATTAATTAGTCAAAGTGCACTAGCACCCATAAATTTGTGCTCTGAACTGATGCCTTTTGAGTCCTGTTCAAGAGGTCAGAGACACCCTTAGCTCTTTATTCAATCGATGTGCAGTCAACACAGACTAAAATTCCAAGCTATCTTACACATGATACCAAAATACTGGGCACTGAGGCAGCCACAAAACAGAGGAGATAGACAATGCCAGCAACTACAAGTTAATCATTATTTACACCCAAAATAACCACATGGAACTATGAAATAAGTCAGGAACAAAGCCACAAGGTGTCAGCACTGGCCTGTGTATTTGGAATATAACTCTATCCCTGTATGATAAACTTTATTTGTTTTAACCTGTGTCACTGAACATTTGTGAACATTCAGGTGAGGTTAATACCACTTCATTAATTCACCTCAGTTTAATGACAAAGTAATACCATCTTCAGATCAATGAAAAATACCCAACGTAAACTACTGTAGTTTCACTAGTAGCAGAACCAAAGAAAAAAAATCATTAAAGTTAATGATTAGAAGATATAAACTTTCCATCTTTAGGTCACCTGAATATACCTTTGTATTTTGGGCTAAAGAAAAAAAAATTAGTCTCTTATGCAGCTCAACAGCTAAGATGAGAAGACTGCAAATTAAATGTAATTTACAAAATATTGATGAAAAGAAAATGAATCCTTGGGAATACCATGTCTGATTGTACCCAGTGATTATATCAATGCCTGACTTTGTTGTACAAAGTTGTTTCTGCAATATCTCAGTTAAAGTATACAAAATCATCAGCAGAGCTACACTTGAATGATTCACACAGAAGACTGTGAATCTTGTTCAGTTAACAAAGGAAATAAAATGCATGGTTGGAACTCTGAGCAGTCAACAGCACCAAATCAAAAATGTTCAGTCTCTGGAAAAGGCATGCAAAACAGTATTGTGTACATGGAACAAGAGTTGGATATACAGAGATCTGAGTAACAGAAGAAGGTTTTGGATTCATCAGGTTTGTGACAAATTCCTCACCAATCCAGCAGCAGATGCGTACTGCAAGATAAACAGACTGTAATTTAAATCTGTTTAAATCTATTGGGTTTATGCAATGCCTCTACTGATCATGATGGCTTGGACAGAGCACAAGTAGCTGACACACAGAAGATCCATGCTTTCTTGCAGCCTGCAGCTACGGGTTTGCAATACTATGAACAACAGACCACGCAGTGTAAAAGCAATGCATTTCTTGTTGCCCTAAGCAAACACTTCTCAGTCCACCAGAAAGGAACTAAAAATACCTGCTCAAACCTGAGAGATCTCAGAAATTGACGCATCCCTGTTTGAGAGACTTCTACAGCTGCTTTTGCTTACTGAGTACCATGGCACTTCCTCCTCTCTGTTGCCAATCTAATATAATTTCATTTTCTTCTTTTCTGCAAAAGCCTGTTCTGGCTGCTACAGGAGCCACTCTGGCCAAGGAACAGGCCTGAAGACAGTAGATAAAGAACACCCAAACCTGTAATATTGCAACTTGATCATATTTGTATCAAAAAAGTTACAAAAACACAGCATAGAGGTCACCTCAGGAACCTCTAAATTCTACATACTTACAGCAAGTGACAATTGGATTAATACTTTGCTAAAATAGAGATGATCACATTTACTTACAGATTGTGATTTGCATGGTGAAAAAAAAAAAAGGGGTCTTCTCACATCTGTTAATTTGCTACTGTGACCGGCCTCACTGACTTAAATGGAATTAGTCAGGCTAATAAATTCAAGCCCATGGCAGGGGAATGAATTATTAACACAGGCAGCAGCAGAGACTTATTTAACCTCTCAGAGACTCTTTTCCCCCCTTTATAAATGGCATACCACACATTTTCTTAGACTAAAAAGGCATTTATTGCAACAATTTTATAAATATTGTCGTCTGTCACTGTCAAATAGCTAACAAGGCTCACTTGAACACCAACACTTAGTATAAAACAGATGTTACAAAGCAATACTTTAGGGCATGCACTGATTGTAAAGTAGTCCTGCAGGTCACTGTAATTTCATTATCTATTCACCCAGTGTTATTTTTGCTGAAAAGACTAAAGCATAAATACAAACAAGTCCAGAAGAATTTGCCAAACTACAAAACCTCTGTTCTGCACTCCTACCCAACCAAATGCTCATTGACTTCATATGGCTGCTGGGTATCGGCATACAGAACGAAGCCTGGCATAAAGAATGCAGAACACCACTCAACACTAGAGTTACAAGTTACTTATTTGTATGTTTTATCTGCATATTAGTCTTGAGAATGCTGAACAAAGTCAAAAGGCAGAGATGACATTTCAGGTTCAACCATTACACTTCACATAATATGAAACAAGTGGCAAGAGTTCATACAGTTATGACAGCCTGCTTATTTGCAAAGAGGTTAAAGCAAACCAGAACTCAGGATAGATAAATCAGAAATACCAAGGCATACTAGGCATCTGTTTTAACCTAAACAGAACTCAATATGCTAACAAAATATATTTGCCTAAATAAAGGCTGGAGACATCACACGCAAATGTCACGGTCCCATAATTTCATTTTTCTAATGCGTTAATAGGTTTGGAATTTAATCTTTGAACCTCTTTGTCAAGACTTGCATGGTAATTCCAGCTTTAAAAAGATCTATTGGGTAGTTTTTAATATATTTCAATATTTATCATTCATTTCATATCACCAAAGGTAAAAAACTGAAAACCCAATCCTTTATATGTGAGCAGTCAAGTATTTCAGAAGCAGACGCCATATTCTGGAGTTAAACAACAAGATTTGTTTTTTCCTCCTAGGTTTAACTGTGGCATCTCTCTTCCTTCCCTATTACCGTAATACTCTATATGACAACACTCTCTTCACTTATTGAATTTATCCTTGTTTCAGCTTGTTTGGGAAGAAAAAGCAAAAATAACACTGTAATAAGTCTGTGAGGCTAATTTTTGTACTGAAGAATGTGAAAGAAGGTGTGTGTATAAGAACTGCAAACATAGTCCCCACAAATGTAATAGCTCAGGTTTACATATATTTTCCTGGCTCATTCTGTCTCACCAAAATCAGTCAGAAGTCAGGGAACATGTAGGGTTCTGTGTTTTGTCTTGTCTCCAGAGCAGAATTTACTCTTTTGTTTTTAAACTCTCTTGTATACTCTTGTATAATTCTGAGACTTTACATGCACACTCAAATACCTTCAGCAAAATCACATTGCTTAAACATTAATTCTGTGACGAATATTTTTCATTAATCTAAGCCTTACAGATCCCTGTTGTGAAAAATCAGCAGGAATATTTTTATTCCTTGGCATAAAACCTAAGTGAATTTTTCATTACTTTAGTCTTCTACCAATACCACCTTAGGAAATTGAACTGAATGACATCAAAACTAAGAGAGATATGAAGCTAAATCACTAGTTACCATAAAATGTTTGCTTCCCTGAGTAAGCATTGGAGTCATAAAAGATTTGCAGCAGCTCAGCACATCTGAAAAACCCAATTACTTCTTTGAAAACGTAAATATGAATTTAAGAATAATTTAGAAACAGCTCAGAAAAGTACTGGTAATTCTATAATGCTCTAGTCCATAAAGAGTACAACATCTTTACAGAAAATTTCTTATGAATGCCACATGAAAGTTCATCTTGTAAGGACATTCCTAAACAGCCTGTAATTGCAGATCAGAACACATGGATGCAGCAGCTGTTCTAAGATACAGGTTGTGAAGTCCCGCACTTATTCCAATCTCATATTGGTTGGAAGAACATTCCTACTTCGATAAGAAACACAGATAGAGGGCAAAAGCAACAGTTATGAATGACTATGGAACGATGTCAGGGGAAGTTCAGATGGGACCTTAGGAAAAAGCTCTTCTCTGAGGGGGTGGCCGGTCACTGGAACAGGCTCCACAAGGAAGTGGCCATGGCACCGAGCCTGTCAGAGTTCAGGGAGCATCTGGATGATGCTCTTAGTCATATGGGTTAGTTTTAGGCAGTCCTGTGAGGTGCAGGGTGTTGGACTCTTAGATCCTTATGGGTCCCTTCCAACCTGAGATATAGACTGTAAGTCTATGAGTGCTACTTAAAATACTTAGTAATCCAAGGAAAAAAAATCTGCCCCTTTCTTTACAGGAGATTCATTGCTATTGCCAAATCATAACATGGATTTTCAAAGCAAGTAATATCTTTTAAGTCTGCATTTTCACACCTATCAACTCCACAAGCTGCACACATCCGCTCTGACATTTCAAAATTGCACTGCTTTTGCCTCACTATCGGAGCCCAAATTAGGTAAGTTAAATAACCATGTTTAAGCATATATAACTTTATCAAACCTACTGTGAAAATAGGGGAAAAAAAAAAGCTACCAGAGTGATTATTTAACATTAATAAAAAATGTTTAGAAAAGGCTTACCTAAATCTTACTCTATATTTGCAAAAATCAGATACCTCAACATACAAATTGCATAAAAATAACTAGATAAGAAAAAAAAAAGCGTAAGAAGTTGGCATATGGTTAAAAAAAATATTTTCTTTTTTATTAAGTTTTATACACAGGGACTTGACATTTTCATTAAAATCTTCCAATTAGATCCTTATCTAACCTGGGCAGGTTGAGGGAGAGCTGCCCAAACACACTACTACAAAAACACTGATGATGAAATTTTAATTAGAGGAGCTAATGTACAAAGCTGGTAAGATAGGATTTAGAGCCCCCATCTTTTGATACTGACTGCAGCCAGCAGGAAGTACCTGCTCACTGGCCATTCAACAAACTGAGCAAATACTCCCTGCTGCAGCTGACTGCCACTATTGCCTCTGGCATCTTGATGGGGTTTTGTACCTCTGAAGGCCAGATCAAGCCTCCAGCTCTTACCTTGGCGCTTGACAGCGGAGGACATCGTGTGGCATGGCCTAACCTGATGCCCACATCAGCCATTAAACAGCTGGGACCTGCCTAAAAGCCAAAATCTCATTCAAGTCAGACTCTGTTCCCTCCTATCACATCAAGCCATACTTGCTTGGATAAAGAGTGCCAGACAGGCACTGCCACATGTAAACTTACACAAAATTAGAAAGTATACCAAAACCATTAGCCCTTCCTTGCCATTCCTCCTTCCTACCATTCTTTTGTTCCAAACTGTTTGGAGTCACTAATGCCTCATTGTGCAGCATTAAAGCAAACTGCTTTGCCATTTTCGTTACATGCTGTGCAGTCATAGTTGAAAGGGATCATACCAATTTATGTGAGCTATGCATATCCATAGCTCCATGCAGCACTGAAACACTCTAATATTTAAATGCATTTCTGATTCTATCATAAATCTAAGGCTCTACAGAGAGTCATATTTCATATAAAACACTAACACTTACAATAGTTATCTCTGAAAATAACTGATATTAGACCTTTTGTAATTCTCTGAAATACATACTTCCTTTGTGTAAAGCTATTACCAAATACGTTACTTTGGGGAAATTATTTGGAGATGTTAAAACAAGAGGAGGGTGGGGGGTACAACCTGCTACACAACAATGTGGCAAACCAATGAAACCACAAAGACACAAAATGCCATTTAAATGCTATTAAACTTACATAATTTGCATATAAATTTTAATTCTGCCTCTAGAGTACTGAAGGGTGCAAACTTCCAATGGACCCAGAAAAGACCTGAAAGAGCGGACAGAGGACCTGTTCTGTAAAACAGGAATAATTTTCTTTTTTGTAAATGTCTGATGCATTGGAGGGATGAGAAAGTAAGGAGAAGACAAAAAAGAAAAAAAAAGGAAAACCTGTGTCTTCCCTTAAACTTACAGCAGTTATATTAGTTATAGCAGTAACTGAGAAGTAACTGAGTAGATATTTAGTACATGGAGGCAGTTGCTGGGCTCTTTTTTTGGTTCAGACCCAGGATGTGGGGCCCCAAGCAAGTTTCATGACCACTGCCTGGGTGGCATGCTGATATGCATCACACTCCAGTCATTCACTAATCCATGTGCTGAAGATTGGGAAAGTCAGTGCCAAACACAACTTTAACATCATTCAACTCAAAACAGGAGGTTCTTCAGATTAGGGAGGTCACAGGTGTTTATTTTTTTGTTACCCAAATATTGCAAAACAAGTCAAGAAGGCCACAGAGGGAGCCCAAACTTTTCTCATCAATATATTCTCTTTCAAAACAAGAATATTTCCCTTATAATAATAGAAGGCAGAATCACCCTCTATCCAAAGACATTATCAAATCAGCCCTACACTTTTTTTTTGAGGGGGGAAATCAATTAGCATCTCACCTATACCTAAAAATACATGTAATTATTTGATATCAGCAAAGAAAAACAAAATCTAAAAAAAAATTAGGCAAAAAAAAAGTCTAATTAATAATCACAGTTAAATTTCCAAACAACACCATACTCTAAATATGCCTTCTCTAAACTCTATGCCTCTGTATTAAGTCACTGTGCAGCAAGCAATTCTTAAAATTAAAGCACCTTGAAAATGTGTTGTCTAAGAGTTGTTTGGGAGTAATCACACTAAAAACACCAAAAAATTATTTGGAGAGAGAAATATCTACCTCCTTTTCCAAAGCAGGCCTTTTCTTCTAGTTTTTGCTGGTACAAGTCAATTAGAAAAAATAATAAAACAAAAAGTATTTGAAATGCCATAATCACTTAAAAATTGCTTTGAAGACTGTTACTTTAGAGTAACTTTGTATAACAAGCATAAATCTTACTTTTCAATACGAAAAAAAAGGCAAAACATTGTGAAAACCAAAATACCCTCCATGACAAGTTACTATGTCCACTCAAATGTTAAGGCTTACATACATTTCCCTTGTAACCTTTTCCTCCTCAGATTTCATCCCAACTAGCAATTTCTGTATAGTCATACTTTTGTTTGTCAACTTGAATTATATATTCCTGATTTTCCCACTGTGAAAAGCAACTCTTAGATAAACTCAGTGCTGAACTCAACCATCCATTTAAATGCCAGATAATAGACTGTTTTGCTGCTTCCCGTGGCCTTTAATTTCCTCCTTTTTGATCAGAAACACTTTATTAGGCTAATTAAGTACTGTGAAGCTTAGGTGAAAGTTTTTTTAGAAGTGCACATTTCTGCTAGGACTTCAACAAGAGAAAAAAATGATGAGAAAAACACAGCACACTGACAAGTAATCTGAAAAAGGAATAAAAATTAATGTAAAATACTTTGCTCTTGCTTTAAATCCTGAACTTTAAATACATCTGACTCTATATATGTAGAAAGCAGATTGACAACTGTCACTTAATTTTACCTTGATATTATTATTATCATCTATAACATACCTTTGTGCTCAGGTCTAACCAGACTGTCCTAAATCCAGAGCTCTGTTAAAGAAGAAAAGAGGAGCCAAACTGGGTTTCTATCCTAGTTCAGTACCTTTAAATTATTAAATTAGCCCTTTTGGAGGTAATCAGGTAAATGGCTGAAACAGTAAATACCAAGCCATAAACTAAAGAGACCCTCAGGCTCTGAGAAAGAACTGCACTATCTCAGCTGCCTACAAATTAGTACAAAGGAGAAAGAATTTACCCTAATGATTTCTTCACTTCATGTATTTGCTGAATGTAAAGCTCATTATCCAGGCTTCTGCTTATCTGCTCCAGCCAATCTTAAGGCTAAATAACACAGCTGTTGTGGGCCAAAGCAGACCTTATTAGGTGGTCTCTACCATATACTTGATCAGGTGATGAGTAAGCTAACCAACCTGAGAGAAGTAATTTATACTAAATAAAGCTACTGTATGCACTTTTAAAGTTCACTTTGTTCTGAATTTCTCTTCCCTCTCCTGAACTCTAGTCCAGTAATTTTAAGTGAACAAATCCTTAAAAACATCAATGAAAATATAAAATATTAATCAATTTTTCTTTTGAAATAGGGATAAAGTGTTTGTTATGAAGATAAGTTCATCTTCAATCTAATTCATATACCTTAAGCATAGATTTGAAAAATTTTGAGCCTAAAAAAACGTAGCCTACAAACATCAATCTGTGAATAATGATGCAAACCCAGCCAAGCTAGTTAATCATTTTATACTACATGGAGCAATAAGACTAGAAAGGAGTTGTATTACATATACTTTATCAGATTCTGTTAGAGAGTCCTCAAGTGTATCACATTCAATAAAACTTTGGCACTATTTAGATTTTAATTCTACTTAAGTAGAATTTTAATGTAAGTTGGAAAGTGAATGAGTAATCTTATCTAAGCACATTTGACTGCTACATGTGCACGTGTCATACACTTCCTATTACGTGAAGAACAGAAATTCTCCACTCAAAGTTTTTATACTATTCTGTGGCTCATAAATGCATTTTGACACTTTTCATCTCCATAATATTTAGCATTCTTCCTCTACTACTTATTGGTGATAAAAAGTTCAGTGTATTTCCTTTTTAGCTTATCTTTTTCCACAATAAATATATTTTAGCAGTGGTTTGATGAACAAAAGATACTGCTCTTCTTATTAATCCCTGTCTTTCCTTACAAATAATCTCATTTATATTTCTATTTCTTTGTAAGATAACATCAGCTGCCCAAAGTCACGCTTAACATGAACAGGATATAGTGGCACACAACACAGAAAAAGAGATTACTTCATACTACTGCACAGTTACTTAAAAATATATTTACATGTCAGCAAAATCACTGTTTTTTTCATAAAAAGAGAAAAATTGATTTAGTCCATTAGGAGGACATCCTATGGCTTGTTGGGATCTTCTATATTCTGCATGTTTTACATCTGGTTTTCCTATATATGGAGAATTTATATTGCTGTATTCTCCCTTCCCCATGTTTAAATTACTTTATATCTCTTAAAAGAAGTAGCCATTTCTTTCAAAAAGTCTGTTGAAACACAATAAAGACCTTCATTGCCTCTTTTCCATTGAAAAAAAAAATCATGCTTGAATATGCAAGTTTAGTTTTGGAAAGTACAAGCAAGTACATTTTGATAAAGACAAAAAACCCCAAAACCAAAACAAAACAAAATTGGGAGAGCTGTCCACAACTGAAGGGCAGGTTTTACACTGCTGTGTTGGTATCCAGATCTTAAGATCAGAAACTGCACTTGGAGTTGTGCTCTCTGCTCCAGAAGTACCAAACAGCATTACAGTATTTTCCCAAATTTGCTTTTTGGAAGCAATTTGGAAGGAAATTTTGTTATTTGATAAGATGTCCATCACCAAATTCACCTAAACACACATACAGGCACCCCTCCCAAACACACATACACACACACACACATTGATTTTACAAAAGTCTCATTTTCTTTAAGCAAGTAATCACAACACTGAAAATATTCTCCTATGTGTTCACTGATTATTCTTAAATGATTTGTCACCACTCTGCCACTCAAAGGAGATGGTCATTTCACTCTTCTGAGAAGCTAACTATGTTCAAAAGCAGCTAGATGAGGATGGTGATGTGATATAAATTTCAGTAGAAAAATGCATTGTCCATCCATATAGCCGTCCATCCTGAGAAACTTCCACTGCCAAATTCTTGCTATTTTCCACTGGTCACGGGGTTCCCATCAATAAATAGAAGGTCAGTGCAACAATGAGGAGCAAGCAGAATGGAGAGGAGAAGGTCTGATAGGCAGCTGAAGGCATGAAAATATCTTCATACTTGTAAATACTGACAACACGCTCTGATACGGGTGGAGAGTCTATATCATGACGAGTTATTGAACCTTTAACAGGTAAGGGGAGAAAGAAATAATGTCAGATGTAATTTTTCCTGCAACTCTACCGAAGAAACAGGTAGGCAGACAGGTAATTTTCGAACCTACAGAAGCATGCAATATTACACTGTTAGGGAGTAGGCTCATTTCTTTGCTTTCTGAAATTAAACTTCTGAATAAAACAAATTAAATTCAAGTAAACAAACATTCAAAGGAATTAAGAACTTCTAGTTATGAAGTTCTTCTAAATGCAGCTTTGGAAAGGGGGATAGTAGACATATAACCAAAAAAACATGATGTTGCACTCCTGTCTTTCTTTTTACCTATTTTTAAGCCTCATGCTGCCAGAATTTTAGCTCATTTTAAAAAATAGGGGGGGGATGTCTAGTAAGAATCATGTAATTGAAAGACATTTATCAATTTTGGCACATCAGTTCTGTTGGTAACACAGAGATCAACTTACCCTGGATTGCTGGACCCCAAGCAAACAGGTAGTACCAACTCAAGTGCAAATCTACAATGGTTTCTTCTCGGGGAACATACACAGGACGCTTGAACCGACATGTCACACGATTATTTTCAAAAACCCCTTCCTCATCTCTAGCAGGATTTCTCTGGATTTCTTTAGCCCACTGACCAACATTATAGAAGTGGTGTATTCGGACTCTTCCGTTATCGTCATGAACACAAGCCATGACATCATCTCCTCCCTACAAGGTTAAAAAAAAAATTGGAGGACAGAAAACAAAAGTGTCATAAAACACTTCCTCATTTATGTATATAATTTTAATTATTCAAAACTAATCAAGACCTCGGACACTCCTTCCTTCTTTCTAAGTTATATATATACACAAATATTTATTCCCTGAACCAAGTGTCTTCAATCTGATGGAAAAGCACATAAGTGGGTAGCAGTATTTACTTATCCTTATTATCTCTGAATTCTCTTTTGGATCTTTTTAAGAGTTATTTTACCTAACATATATAACATATTTGTAAGATATTATATCACTCTGACATAATTAATTATAATTAATAAACATAATTAATTGATCTGTGGAAGGCCGTTTTCTTCCATTATTTGTGAAGTTCTGGGATACTGCTTCATAAAATATGGCAGTTTTGAATCCCTGGTGTGTACAAAATCCACTGCATCAAATCATGGACAGAAAACCAATGTACTTTAGTGAGACAGAGGAAATAAATCTGAGAAATATGAGAAAATACTAGCATCAGTTACAGTAAATCTTTTCTAATCTCTTCTCATGTTTGCTTAAGGGAACATAATTTCTCATATCTCTTTTATCTCTTACAATAAATGTTCAGTATGTAATAACAAAATACAGCATACCATAAGATACAAGGAAAAAGTAATCAATATGTGCTTCTACACTTAGCATAAAGAGCCACCAAAGAGCCAACAGACAGAAGGAAGAAGGAGCCTATTATTTGCAGAGGTCACTCATTGAAATACTGAAGCAGCTGCTGGAGCAGTTACTCAAGGTGACTGACAAAATGGTAGAGCACTGTATCACTCAGGGATGAGCATTAACTTCAGGAGTACTATCTCATAGAAGCCTTAGCACCAAGAGCCATTAAAACACTATCCAAGCTAGATGAGTGCCACAGCTATCAGTGTTGTTAACACAGGTCCTGTTCCTCCCATACTCATCTTTCTGATATGTCATACGGATGATAGACATGACGCTTGCTAATGTGATCATCCCTCAGTTTTTTGTTACAGGGAAAAGAGAGAAAAATGGTGCACTTTGGGAATATTGCTATGTGCATTTGTAAAAGATGTGCCAAAAGTGAGGAGAAAGAGGGGACAACTAGGTAGAACACAGGTTTGAACAGTTTCTGCACCTTGGCGCTGCTGCAGCCAACGTTTCCAGCCTCTGTCTTGAGACTATCATTGCTCTCCATAACTTCTTTTCCAAATTTAACTTTTATACATCTAAGCACAAACCTCTCATTCATAAGCACAAAGAGGCAAAAATAAAGCTGTTTTTACACTGAAGGAAAAATCTCGAAAGAAAAAAGCATTTTGAATCTCAGTTAGCAGAATGACATTACAAAATCCTGCCAAGGCATAAAAGCCTGCAAGTGGAAAAGCATAATGTTATTTGAGACAAAGAAATAGGTCATAGGACTTTTTAAGAAAAAATCTATTGAGGACACAAAATAGGTTTTTTTCCTGAACTTCTGAAGTTATCCAGGCCACACCATTTTGATTAGGGTCTCCAAAGCACAGCCCATTTCTCACAGCTAAGCTGTTTTGACCCAGAGCTATTTTACCATCAAAGCCTGTGCCTCCCAGGACACCAAAACATCCTGGAACTTGTGAAAAATATGAAGTCAGTGGGTGAGCCAGAGAGGAAGAGAGATGCTAGCTGGTTTAGCCCAGCTGACTTATGGGCATTAGATGATATGCAGAGCAAATTTGGAAGCAAAACCTTTTACTTTATACTTGCTTTATTCTTTTTACCAGAAGCTCAGACTTAACCTACTGCTTGGTGTGCCTGGGACAAAAGGTAATGCCTATTTTCCAAGTGGCTGATGAGATGAGGGCAGTGGGACCCTGGGGTCCACTGCAGATACCACAGAGTTACAAACTGGTAACACAATCTGATGGCTTGGGGACAAATACTTAAAGGAGTTGCTTTGAAAACCCTATTGATTACTTGCATTGCCAGACTTCTAAACTCGTCCCAAAATCTGGCCATATACTTTTGATACTTTATATCAAAACCACAAACTGTTTCTTGTGACATGAACTATTCTTTGTGACACAAAAACCCTCTATCTTCCTTGTGTTTATTTACAGTGTCATATTAAAACATGTATAGTAATGACTGAGAAGCACCTGTCCTCACATTTTCTATCTATTTCTCATTTTGTATCTGATAAAAGTGCTGTTAAGTCAGCGCAAGTTTTCACATTCATTTTTGTTGGTCCTAGCCCAGAACATCTAATTCCTGTATTTTTTCAGACTGCTACTTTCAATATTACAAGTAACAGTCCTTTCTTTGATTTGTGATTTAGGACATAAGCCCAGCATTGTTTTATATACTCAGGAGTGTTTCTGTGCATGAACACATATTTTATAAACTGCATTTGAATCCTAAACATTTTAGGAATCACAGACAAAACATCGTTGCATAAGTCACCTATTGCCCAGGTCTTTTAGAGTCCACATATTACACGCTTCTGTTTTGCTCACTGAAACTCAATGAAAAGTGGAGCTTTTGAATGAAAAAATAAGTACAGGAATAAGCATAAAACAGAATCCAATAAAAATTCAGAAGAGAGAGAAGAAATTTTAACAAGCCTGCTTTCTAGAGTATAAATGTTTAAATTAGCAGGAGTCATCTTCTCATACATTTGTGGCTTCCCTGGAACAACACATAGGTATGAAAGAAACACAAAAATTTATCAAGTTCAATAGTGAAATAAAAATTTATATTGCTGAAAGTCAGCTAATTTACTGAAGAGTAAAATTATTTGCTGTTCAGTTTATGATGTGTCTTTTGTCCAAATTACACTGACATAAAGCACGACAGGACATTTCCATGTGAATTGGCTTATCCCTGAGGGCTTTTCTAATAAAAAGGCAAGAAGCTAGTGACATTCAGATATTCAGAGCGGAACTGAAATACTGTTGTAGTTCTCAGAGAAGAAGGGAAAGGAGATGTTAGGAAGGATAAATCAGTTTTCTGTGTGGCAGTGCTCCCAGGGGGGCTACTGAATGGTGCTTTGTGTTCAGCAAGTCAGTTTTACCTTTTATGCTCTGTTTCTCACTGATCAAATATCTAAATGTATATAAAGCAGTTATATCCTAGCATGTGAAAGTGTGTATATTGCCAACACGAAGAACTGTACACGCCTTACCATTTTCTTGTCTGAGGAAAATCCCACTGCCACCCAGCCATCTGTGTCGGCACTCAACTCAAATTCAACATCAGCTCCTATTCTACGGTAACTTAGAAAGTAGTCACAAGTCTCCGCGTTGCATCCAGGTTTACCATACCTAAATGGAATTGGAAATACACATAACTTTTTCCTTGAAATTTCCTGCTATGGAACTTAATTAAGGTTTTGCAAGAAAAAAATGCAGAGAGTATATTTTGGTATAATGGCAGTAAAACATATATTCTGCTGGACATAAAGTAGCATTAATTAAGTGTTTGCAATGATTACTCTTTCAATGTAAGAATGTATAGTATTCAAACAGTACAGCAAACACAATACTACACACAATATTACTCTGTTGGCCCTCCTTGCTCTGTTTTTTTAAGTGCTTCATGAAAATACAAGAAACATGAAAGAACTGTAGGTCCACGACTATGACGTGTATTCTTAAATAAACTAGTGTCCAATATCATCAGTCAGCATCAGTAAACATAAAGGTATCTGCACTCTTATCTCAGACTGACCTGAAGCATCCCTTGGTTTTTCCACAGTCATCCACTCTGATTTTTGCAAACGGGTCCACAGGAGGAGCAGTAGGGAAAGGGTAACCTGTATAATCAGAATAATTCGTTCCTAAATAAAATTCAAGGACTAAAAATCAAAAATATTAAAGAGAAAGTGTTCCAGTAGCATTTACTTTGCTGATAACTGAACTGCTCAGATGATTGCCTACTTTGTCATGTACACAATCCACTGCTCAGATGGTCCTGGATCCAGGTACCAAAGTAACATGAATAACTGAAAACAACTTTTCTCAGGTTTCCTTCCTTCACCAAGGAGGGAGAAGAATTCTGGAGGGCAAAAGTTAATATAAGACAGCAGGACCATGGACTAGAGCAGTCAACCAACAATTAAGGATCTCTGCTCAGCTATCTCTTTGTGCACTCGTAGTCCCCTCAGGAAATCCGTAAGAGGAACGGACTCCTCAGCCATAAATGACAGCATTAGGCATAAATGCAGGCGGGGCACCAGATGCAGAGCTCTAGGAATGGACACTGAAAGGAATATATCCTCCTTTATGAAGCAAAATAAAACACATATTGCAGTAAAAGGTAAGAGAGTATCAAAACGGGGAATTGCCCGCAGTTATGGCCTGCAACCACTTGTGAAGGCAGACCCAGAAGAGCCAGACAATGAGAGCTATGATTCCAAGCAATCCCCTGTCTGCTGCACGACAGTACCAGAGAGAAAGTGCAAATGCTTACTAACAGACCTGTTCTGTCTTGGCTTGTGGGAGCTGGTGTCTGTTGCAGAAGCACAGATATTTTAATAGGATGTTCTTTTTACTTAGCCAGATGAAAACCAAAGTGCTAGCTGTGAAACTAGAAAGTCCCTGAAAATGCTTCATTGAATAAGAAAAGTGCTTCGTTGAGTAGGAAATGAACACTGCAGTTAGTTACAGCATCACCACACAAACTTTTGACCTACACAACTTTGGGCATTTGGGAGCCGTGATTCACTTCCCTAAATTTCTAACAAAGGCAATGGAGAAGGCATGCTGTAAGCTGCAAATTGCAGCTCCACGAACTGTATCAAGGGCCAGGTAAATTACCCAGCATAGGTAAGTTCACAGAATGTCACAGCAGTGTGTAGAGGCGCATCACGGAAACCCAGGTCATGGGACATGCAATTTTCTCACTTCCTACTTATTTTCAAATCCATAGAACAAATGGCTTTCAATGCAGCCTAGCCGCAAAAGTGAAGTTTTAACATTCCGCCATATGTAAATTTAAAAATACCCACTCCAAAACCCACGACCAAGTCGGTTCTTGACAGTTTAGGACATCACAAGGCCTTTCGAAGCCCACACACCCCAGGACGCATTTTTACGCTACCAGCCCGGAAAGCTTTGCAACAGGGGAAGGCGAGGCGCCGCCGGCCGGCCCCTCTCTGCGGGAAGGCGACGGCCTGCAGCCCCGGCTCCCACCCTGGGAGATGCCCAGGGGATGCCGCTGCCCATGGAGCGAGGCGGCGGCTTTGAGGAGAGCGGGGCAGGGCACCGGGGCCCCCCTGCGCCCAGCCCGAGCGGCAGCGCCGGCTGAGGCCGCCCGGCCGGCGGAAGATGGCGGCGGGCGCTGGCCTTCGTGCTGAACACCGCGGC
>VZRN01002263.1:3120388-3132582 GCA_013397935.1 Dasyornis broadbenti
AAAAAAAAAAAAAAAAAACAAAAACACAAAACCCCCCCCGTTCTTTTGTTTACATTGAAATAAGGGAAAATCAGTAATACCGAAGGCTTTGGGTACCAAAGAAGCCCACACTAATGGAGAAGAGTTACGCCTCTCAAAAACCTCACTGCAGCCTTTGGTAACATCCATGAGGTGCATAGAAGTCTTTGAACCGTGGATGCAGGGATGAACTAAGCATAAAACAAGTTACTCTGATGTAGAAAAGATTCCATACATCTGCTAGTGGTATAACAAAAAACAACTTTGGAGAATCTAGATATATTGTTTTGAAATGCTTGTAAACTCAGTTGAAAAGAGTGACATTTTTAATATTGTAATTTATCTAAGTTGCTACTAATATTTAAATTAGCAAAATCAGGTTTACTCATCACAAAATCAATTAAGTCAGAGTTCAGTGTGGTTTGATTATCCAGAAATTCTAGGATACAGGAATGTTAATGAAACAGAGCAAAACATTGTGCAAAATACAAGATTTAGAAACACTTACACTATTTCATTTTGGGATAAAAACATTGTATTTGAGGGTTGTTTGAGGAGAAGTTGGAAATCTCTAGCCACACTTACACCTCTTTTTTCTACTAACTGAAAAAAATTGTAGCATTGATAAATGATTGGGATTTTCTAGTTAAGATCTTCATGTGAACTAAGTCATAAAGAATATTGAACTTGTTTTCTTGGTTCTACTGTGCAGGTATGCAATGTATCCTAAGGTTAATTCAATGTTTTTCATACAGATGTTTACAAGGATAAAACAAATTGAAAAATAAGTATTTAGCTGGCTTATTTTCATTTGGCAGTCAATATGTGCACGGAGAAAAGATTTCCAACAGCCCATGCTGTGCAATAGCCCTTTCCCTTACGCTTCAAATAAATGAGATCATGTTATGAATTCTGAAGCCATTTCAGTGTGTCATTAAGCTGATGCTTTTGAGTTTTGTTCTGATGCTGTTGCTATGCCAATTTGAGACAGGAAAACAGTCTCTAAGCATTTACTGAAAACATTGCTCATCAATTGGAAAAAAAGAAAAAAGGGGGGGGGAAACCAGACATCAATCTGGTACTTGAAGAGAAACACAAGCTCCCCTGATCTGGCAGCCAGTTGTCCCACATGTACACAGAGCCCTCTCCCTGCCATTGTGAAACATTCACATATGTCAACCACCAAAAAATGTAGCAGTGCAAAGCAAAAGAGCACTAAACAGAGGCTTTCTTGCCACTCCTCACAGGCAGTCACAGTGTTGCTCTGTCAGCACCCAACAGCTTTACTGGGCTCAGGCCACACTGAGACAACAACCTTTTTGTCCATAGGAGTTGATGAGCTGAACAAACCCTGAACCCAGACATAGAAAGAGCAGTTAAATAGTATTTACTGTGTGATATAGACACTTTAAGTGTGCCCTCTGAGTATTGTTCTGGACATACCCATAAGAAATTAGTTTGTCAACTCCCTTAGGCCTTTTGTGCCCTGGCCACATGCTGAGGGAAGACATTGCAGGTGGGTGAAGTGTACAACTGGCTCAGGAGGTGATGTGATCTAATTGTGCAGGCTCCAGGCAAAATGTTAACTGTCAGGCAGGACCGGATGCTGCTACAGTCCCAGCTCCGGGCATCCCTCAAGGATAGAGTTAATGGTATGTGGCACTAGGGATTGCAAAACAGCATAGCTTTTTCCATCCATAGTAAACAATGCTTCTTCTCATGAAATGTCTCAGCATTTAGTTGGAGTATTTTTAGAAGCATTCACATTTGCAAAAACAACACAAAGAAAAAAACCCCAAACACATCAGAATTCTCATTTGTAGTGAAGTATTAATATTGATAGTATTTCCAAAGTGAAAGTCAAGAACAAGGCTTTGGTTTTGTAAGTTTTTTAGGGAATCGGGGTTCTTTTTTTCCACCATTTTGTTCAAACTCATGACATCATAGTGTTCTTATTTTATTCATATTTATTTTGTTTGCCGTATCCAAAGAGTTTAATAGCATCAGAAAAAGGAGTTGGGATGCTTTGCTTAGTTTTTATCCATGGGAAATTTTGACTTTTCATTCTCAGTTTGAAGAAAATTCTCAAAACACAAGAAACTCCTGCTTCTGATCAGCTCTTCTCTAAAGAGCAGTCCATGCTGTAGTTAAGGTTGCCGCAGTCACCCCAGCCCCTCCACCCCTCTCCCTGCCCTCGCATGATGACTCAGCTTCTAATGACACAGTCACACATGGGTTTTTCCACAGCACCTGTCCCATTTGACAGCCTGTAATGAATGAAAGGGTTGAGCAATGTTTATTTTTATCTTCTCTTTTCTATTTGAGCTCTGCTTTGGGGACAACTGTCAAAAGCATATTTAACCACTTACTTTTAAAGACTTGCACACATCCTTCCAGTTGCTTCCCTGTGCTTATGAAATTGACCTTCAGAACTACAGGTAAGCAAAGTCACAATTTCCTAGTAGAAGACTATTTTACTTTACTTTTCTGATTATGTTAAAGAAGAGACCCAGTAGCATTTTGCACTTCTCGTAAGGCAACATTTCATCTTCAGGGTGAAAATGGAGCTCTTCAAGCTCTTCCACAGCACTGTAGTTTTAATAGAGAGAGCCATCCTGCGCCATTCCACAGAGGAATGCTGTTACAGGTATTGTGTGTAAAACATTTAGCAGGACAGCTGGCCTTGGGCCTGAGGGATGCTCACACGGACAATGCAGGCTGTGTCAACAAGCAGTAGCTTAACAAGCATGTAGGCAGAACTGCAAAAATAAACATTGCTTGTGCTTCCTTGATCCTTGTTTGAACAGTTGATGCTCACATCACTTTCCCTTTTCTTCAGTGGTTGTCCTCTGTCATCAGAAGTCTCATTTCCTTGTGGCTCTTTCCTTCTATTTGTTCCCATGCTGGGAGGATTTGACAGGTACCTGACCCAAGAAGGGGCTGGCAGAGGGCCCTAACTCATATGGAGTGCTCCCTGTAAAACCTCTGCACCTTCTCTTACCCCAAACTTTCCTCTTCAGTCCTGGCTACTCTTCTGCTAGAAGCCCACCCATCTACTTCCACTGCTAGACATTTGCAGACAGAAGAACTTCCTCTGTGTGTGCACAACCATGACAGGCAGCAGCACACCTGTCTGCCAGCTCCAGCTCATCAGGTGTGCTGCTTGACCAGCAGAAATAGCAAAGTGCATACCCTTCCAGTCTAAGTAATCTACAGTGAAACCTTTGCTAGCTATGATGCTTACACAGGCAAGAGCATGAGTATTTTGATCCATTCATCAAGTGCTTTCACTTCTCCACTTACCAGGAGGAGTGCATAGGATGGCCATTGAGGGGCTGTGCAGGGAACCAAACCTTTGGCTTTGTGTGCTCTGGAATAATGGTTCCCATCTGCTTACATCAGTCCCTTTTCACAGATTAGTTCCTCAAACCTCCCTGACCAGGCAGTAGAGGAGCAATTAGCCACAGGGGACTGTAGTATCCATTCTGCGTGACCAGAGCCATTGCATTCGCTGGCATGAGGGGCGAGCAGGCTGCGGAGTTTCCTAAATACGCAAGCACCTGCAGTCCCTGTTTGCACAGCTGTGAATCCTTCAGGTGAGCTGCTCACCTAACCTGACCTTGTCAGATGCCTGAACTGTGTGTCAAGTGAGTAAAAAGGAAAATGTTTCTGGATGCAGCTGTGTGCAGTGACTCCAGCTGCACTGCACACTGCTTTGCTTTCAGCGTGTGGCAAAAGAAATTAGAAAATGAAGACAACATTTACAGTAGTCATCAGTGGGAAAAAGAGTGGGAGGCATTACAGAAAACCTCTTCTCCAGATATTATTCACATTCACATCTAAGTGTGGTTCTTCAGGGACCTGCCCATATTGCCTCCCTTTCCCCTCCCACAGATTTCTGCTCAGCAGGTACCACAGGGGTAAAGCAGTCTTTAGCTAAGGCCTCTATTCATTAGCTATCGGTGGTTATTGTCACAGGAGGCCCACAGGCGAGATCAAGGCTTCATTACTCCAGGTGATGGATCCATATTGATGTTGCAGGTCCCTGCTGTAGGGCTGGCCCTGACATGAGGGAGCAGGTCACAGCATGCTTTGAAATACCAGCCCCAGCTGCTACCTCGAGCTTCAAATAAGGCAGCACAGTTCCCCAGAGAGTGACATTACCAAAATCTCTTGGTGAGCTGACTCCACAGGCTGGAAGAGAAGAATAATATTTCAAATAAGTGGACTGGCAGAGTTCAAAGGGATAATAAGCATTTAAATTCAACATGAAAGACATCTTCCTCTGCAGAGCTTTGGGATGGAATGTAGCCAGGCAGATAAGCTATTTAAAAGCCCCTTTAATCAAGACTATTAACATGGAGATTTTTGTCATAATTAAAAACATCCCCCTATTCAATCACATTAAAGAGAAAGTGATACAAAATGTAATTTATTTTTTCTATTTGAATCTCTTATAAAAGAACAGCAAAAACCTTTTTCCTTGCAGAGAATCACATTCATTGTCATTAAAATTATCTTTGAGAGGAGATTAATTTAATCTATTCCATTGCTCATATTTTAGCTTGGAGTGAACTGCTGCACTTGTATTTCAACAAAAAAGGTAGAAAGCCTACATATTTACTTCTGAAGTGTTTCTTTTTCTGACCATAAGCAATAGTGAGACAACTCAAAAGGAAAATTTTTCTTCTCATGTATTTCCTGGTATCTCAAAAGATGCTGTAGAAAACAATGCCAGCTCATGCAGAAAACCCTTTCTTTTTTTTTTTTTTTTTTTTTTTTTTTCGTGCATTTGTGCATTTGGAAGCAAACCACGTTAAAAGAAGCCTGCTCACTTTGCAGAAAGCAAAGTAGACAGAATAGTACCATGCACTTGTATTCAGCAAAGCTTTTAAGTGAGCACCAGAAAGGGAAGATGATACTTCAGGAGCTACAGAATGCTACCAGTGCACTTCTTTCCTAATTTAGGAACTGTAAGTCCTACCTGCTGTGGGACTCCCCTCTTCCCTATAAGGTAGCTGTTGACTATTTAGCTCATGATGATGAATAATAGAAGAAAAATTAGTAGGACTAGAGAAACTTTCACAAAGCAGCCACAGCAGGGATGCTTCACACAGAAACATGGCATGTGAATGAAAATAGGCGGTCCTTAGCAGGACAAGGGTTGCTGTTCACTTTGTTTTCAGGCAGATTTGCAGACCTGAGTGGTTACAGAGGAAGAGCAGCATATGGGACATGCGTGAAACCTCTCTCAGCCTCCCACGCAGTGCTAAGCCAGCTAGCTAAGAACCTAATCCTGGGCAGGGAAAATATCACCATCTGACAGAGCTTTGCCAATGTGAAGCAGCATTTCTCACAAGCTGAGAAGCTGTTCAGTGGTACAGTTGTGGTGAATCTGAGGATGCATCCTGTTGATCTTACTAGACCTGAAGGTGTTGCAGGGTCCTTTGCTTGTCAAGCTCCTATTGCTTTGCACTCCTCAGATTTTTAGATAGTGCCTTTGCTGTGAATCCTTCTTCCTTTTAAGATGATACTGACTAAACTGGAAGATCCAGAAGAAGCCTACATCTCAATATATCATATACATCAGCTCAGTGCTACATCTGGCTTATAGCACAGCCGTGTGCTAACTCAGCTATATTGCTTTGTCTCTGGAACTTGGCTGGTTAGCTTCTGCAAAAAGCCTTTTATTGGACTGCAGAAAACCTGGAGAAAAATTCGTAAATGCCCCATGTTCTTCATGATGTCTTGAGTGGTGCAATTTCAATGTACATGTTACCCTCTTTATGGTGTCTAAAGTGATCAAATGTCTCCTTACCGGAACTGAAAATGCTGAAGCAGCTGCAGAACCAAGCATCTGCTTGATAAGGTGGAATATCCCCATGCAAGTGCCCGTCTGTACAGCCCTGGTATAGGTGTCCTGTTTGAGCCAAAGAACATATGCTGAATGTTAACTTCCATATGAGATTGCTGCCTGACAGAGCTCTTCAAAGAGCAAGATCACCCTTCACTAAAAATATTATATATGTGTATTTTGTCCTACAGATCTGTATGGGTTCAGAGCAGCATCTACCTTTTTACAAGTAAGGAGCAACTGCATCACCATAGCTATTTATAAACTTAAGATCAGCTTTTCCAAGCAGGTCTAAATCACAGACGTCTCCTTCCTTTCCTTGACAGCTTAGTCCTTTACCTTCACCCTTCAGAAATTTGATTAAATATGCTAATTTCCACCTGGCTCTATTTGTTCCTGTTCCTTAGAAGGTGTCTGTGCAGGCCACAAGCTGAATAGAGCTGTGCCAGCTTATGGCAGCAGACATCAGCTGTGGTAAGACTTGCTTACCAAGCCTTGAGCACTGCCATGTTCTGCCTTGTGCATTACAGGCAGCTTTTCCTTGAGCATACATGTCTGGAGGAACAGAAAATGCAGGATCTGCCTGACGTGCTTGGATGGTTCCTAGGCGTTAAATCTATTTAATCACTGCTTGAAACTAAATCTATTTGAGGACTGTTTGATGACTTTAGTTAATTAAAAGGCTTTTATTTAATGCTGGTTACTCTTACATTCAGTGAAGAGAAAAGATTATTTCCAGTATTGTCTTTCCAGATAAGAAGAATTAGCTGCTTTTGCTGATATAATCTCCTCTTACTAAGTAACCAAGAAAGATTCATTATTGTCTCTTGAAGCTAAAAAAATGTCAAAGGTATTAAAACATTGACATTTTGTTATAGTGAGATCTGTGAGATAAGCCAGTAAGCTGCCTGAAGGCAAGCTCTGAGATTACTCATCCAATTCGGTTGCTGTGATATGGCATTGTGGCATAAAATTGCCGTGAGTCACCTCCTCCCCTGTCAAGGTTCACACAAATGGCTGTGCACCATTTATCATGGTTATGATGGAATCGAAAGGACCAGAACTAGAAACCAAGAGCTGTTTGTGGTGCTGATTTTCATAGCAAAACACGGGCTTGTTAGAATCTGCATCTTTTTTTACCAGTGCCAAATGAAATGCTGCACATGACCTGATGAGATGATGCTGAGAAAAAAACCATATGAAATCATTTGGACAGTTGGGACAGCTTAGAATTGTCTAAATGCCCTAAAAAAACATTATTTTCTCCTAAATTAATATTTTTCCTTCCACCTATCTTTCCCAGTCCCATTTTTATTTTATTATAGTCCTTTCAAAGTGCATTGAGAAGACAAGATGAAAAAATACTTGCCTGGTGAAAAGACCTGTCCTGTCTGTGTGTCCAAGATGCCCATTCTTCTCGTTCACGTCCTGGGGATTGTGTCTACGGTCCCACTGTAGCTCTGTCCTTCAGCCTTGTGCTGGTGCCTTTAAGATTAGCATGGCCCATATTTCTGAACTTGCTTGAGTTAAACCATACAGAGGCAAAGAGTTGTCACCCAGCATGTATCAGCAGCCTCGATTTCTCTCTTTGCTGGCCAGGACAGCCTGCGGGATGCCCTCAGCTTATTTCACCCTTTCTCCAGGATGCCTGAAACTGTCACAGATCACAGTGGGACAGCCATTCCACTAGCACATTTCTTCCCTTCCCCTGAGTATATGTTTTAGAGGCAATAAGTACTTATGGGCTTTCACAAAAAAACAAAATGAAACAAAAGAGGAAGAACAGCTTTTCGGAGAGTTTGAAAAAAGCACATATAGTTTTCTGCCTTTCTTTGTTATAGAAGGTGGTAAGAAATGAGCTGTAGCACTACAGTAATGAGAATCAGTTGACAGACATTCCTTCTCCACTAACCAATGGCCTGGCTGGGCACATAAATCAGTGCTAAGCAGAGAGGCCTTGGTATCATTAAAGGACACATTTCCTCAAGCACCACTTTTGAATAAGAATGGATTTTAAGACCAAAATACCACCACCACCACCATCACTTCAGCCTTCACAGAGTAAGGAAATCCTACTCAAGCCACAGCCAGACCTTACTGCCTTCTCACTTACTCTGTTCTTGGTCTTGGTGTTTAGCCTGGAGAAAAGATAACTGACAGGGGACCTCATCAATGTCTCCCAGTATCTAAAGGGAGAGTGTCAAGGGGATGGAGCCAGGCTCTTCCTGGTGGTGCAAAGCAATAGGACAAGAGGCAATGGGCAGAAAATGATGCACAGGAAGTTCCACCTGAATATGAGGAAGAACTTCTTTACTGTGCATCTGACTGTGCACTGGGAGAGGTTGTCCAGAGAGGCTGCAGAGTCTCCCTCATTATTCAAGATGTGCCAGCCCTCAGGTCTTCTTTCTAAGGAGAAGTGAGAACTGTTTCAGTTTTGAGTGGTAGGGCTCTTCAGGTTCTTCAGAGTGGAGGCATGGCTATAGTCTTCTCAGATCCTGAACAAGCTTGATGTATCTTGTGCCCACAGGAGAGGGATTTACATCAGTCTCCGTGTCCCTGGAGCCTTTCAGCTGAGGAAACTCAGCCCCCCAGAGATGGCACGTTCCTATGCAGTCACCCATGCTACCAACAGTTTCTTTCTGTTTTAGAGTGTTTTCAGTGTTGAGCCCTCTCCCTGCCTTTCAAGAGCCCAAAGGCAAGAAAGCCCGTTCAGTAGGGCTGCCCTGACTGTGGGTTTTTGCTAAGCCATGGCTGAGGGTTTCATTTGGCTCTCTTATTGGCACTCAGAAATGCTCAATTTTAGTGGCTTAAGTCTCCTCAAGACATTTCAAGACAGCTCTCAACCACTCCCCACTCAACCATTCCCCACTGCTCCCTTGCTGGAAAGTAGACACAGTTGCTATGCTATAGCTCCTGCTCCGAGGAGGGAAGGGAATGAAAACAGCCAGATCACTCTGGTTTCTGCAAGCCAGGAGTCACAGATACATTTCCATGTGTCTCACATTTGCCTGGGAAGATCCCACAGATTCAGTCTGTGAAATACATCCCATACTCAGGCTTTTCTCCATGTCTCCTCTTCCTCATCCAAGGTTCAAACTCAAACCTTGATATTGATTATCTATTTAATGCTCAAAAAAGGTATTCCAGACTATCCTTAAAAGCCTCTTGCCATGTATCCAGGTCCAGATGCAACCTGCAGGCAGCCTCAAACTTGGCAAGGAGCCAGAACTCACAGTGGATGCAGGCTGATACTGGCACACAAGACACGGATGTAACCAGGAGAGGGACATCACCAAACAAAAACAGCAGCTCCATCACAGCTTCCAGTCCTTCTCTGCCTTTCTGCAGCCTCATCTGCCTTCAGAGTGCAGAGGACAGGGCACACACCCCATAGCACACCCTAGCAAAAGGTCAAAGTGAAAACAATCTCTTTTGGGCTTTAGCTGCTTTTGACTCTTCCTTGTCCTGAATCCTGATCCCTGAAGACACGTAACTCCCCCAGGCATCCCTCAATCCCCAGGCCTGTCCACAGCACTGAACACCTCTCTTTTTGTCATCTAGGCAAGCTGTTCTCCCCCATGGGGCTCAACAAACCTCTTCCCCAGGACTTCTGACCCACATCCTTTCTCCACCCTGGCACAGCAGATGAGGTCTGTGCACTTCCTGAGTCACTGCAAGCCAAATAGATGAAGCTCAGCCCTGAGGATTTGTCCAACCCTGACCATGCCAGGCACAGAGAAGAAAATAACCCTGCTATCTTTTTCAGAGCAGGCTGCAGATTCGTGCCTTCATTATGTATTATTCTTGTCATCAGCCAAAAAGCATGCAGGAAAACAGCCAAGCTTAGCTTATCAAATGTGCCTGGTAAGAATATCTTGTGATTTAAAGCCTTGGCACAGCACACAGCACAGGCGAGTGCTTCCACTGCAACTGTTTAAATTTTCCTGGCTATTTTCAAGGGAGGCCAGGGGGACCAGTCTCACCCTGAAGTTGGGCATGTGTGAGTGTCTTGCTGAACCAAGGCCAAAATTTCCCTGGAAGAATAAAGGCAGAGCTTGTATAAGCATGAAATCAACAACAACAAAAATCTTTGCTCTTATTTCCATAAGGCATGGAAATGAGGAACAAATCTACAGTAAATTAGCTAGAGATGAACATTTGGATTCAGATTTCATTAGCTTGCACATCTGGTTAAAATGAGGCATGATTTACTGCAAGCTCTAAGGAGATGTATGGGCCTCTTTTAAGTGATTAAGGAGAGGAGTCTCCCTCTTCCTCCAATCACTTTGTTTCCTGTTTTAATTTCATAATGGCCAGCTTGAAATTTTCACAAACATTAACGGGATCTGTTTTCCCTCATGAGAGATCACCTCCTTTGATAGTCGAAGATATGACAAGGTAGCAGACTTTAGCAGAAGATTGTTGGCACAGCCCTGGACACAGTCTGCCAGGATGGACTCAGCTGTGCTGCGAAGGGCAAGTCTGCCCTGATGGGGAAGATTTTCTGCACCCAGAAAGACAGCACAGCATTTATAAAGAGTCACTCTTCCATATTAATGAAATGGCTTACATTATGTGGGTGTATAGCTAAGCTGAGCACCAAGCACCTGCTGGTGACATTAAGCACCTGGATGTGGGGGTGGCTGTTCCAGCCATGGGGTACTCAGGGAAGCTGCAGCTGCTGGGATTTTTCCACCACCACCACCTTGTTCTCCTGTCCCATCCTTGCCAGACTGCTGGAGTTCTCAGCCAGCCCATAGGCCCCACATTTTATGCCCCAAGACTGCAGGATGCATAGCCCCACTGTGGACAGGTAGGGGTAGTTCAATCCATTGCTTTTCTTCTTGGCAATTCTGTGTCCCTTAATAAAGTGAATTTTAAGCCTGATATTGTAGAATTTGCCCAAAAGGCAGTCTCCATCCTGCTGGGGGGAGACTGGTGGGGTAAGATTCATGTCCCTTTTCAGGTGCCCAAGAATACAGAAAGGTAAAGGTAACTCCAAATAACCCCCCCCCGTATGTCATTGTTTACTCCTAGCAAAAATTCAGCCAGCAGTGTTAGGTGTGTGAGGGAGAAATTAAGCACCCGTGGGTTTCATGTGGCAGCTAGAGCTGAATGTACTCAGTTACTGCTCAAGCCCACACAGTAAGGCTGTGGAAGAGATACATGCATAATTCATATACTTTTAATTAAATGGTAACATCTTTCAATATATTGAATTTACTGCAATTACATTTATCCTAATTACATTTATCTCTTCACACCCTTTGACCTACTGAAGCATCACTTTTTTTTCTTTCAGTTACAATATGAGCATAAACAACACTAATTGGACTTTAGCACTAGATCTGACAAAGGAAACACGGAGCTGTTCCAGGCTGTCCCAACTGGAGAGAGCAGTGCCAGAACAGGATGCCCAAGGGCTACTCAGAGAGGTAGATGCTGCCCTGAACTGACCCACAGCTGCAGGGAACAAGTCCTGCACGTCCTAAAGCTCCTCTCTGAGGCTTAGAGACGGTGTTCTTGGAAGGGTTTTCAAGCAAGCAAAGCTCCTGCAGAAGCTTTGTTCAAGCAGAGACCACAGTGCAGCCATGGCTGTGAAAGCAGGGGTGAACAGGCTGGTGGGAACAGTGTTTGGGATTGGCGGAGTTGGCCCTCGGAGATCAACTGAGCCACCTCAGTGCTGCATGAAGATTTCATTCAGGAGAAGGGTGTTCCTAGAAAGTGGAGCCTGGAGCTTTTGCCATTGAATTGGTAGGTAATGCACACAGCCAGGAGATGTGTCACCTCTGAGGAGCAGGCTGTTGAGACTCACTATGGCATGTTTTCTCTGCCAGACTCATTGCTTAGCTCCCCATGGTCTGTGATGGGATCTATTGGGTGCAGAGCAGGGTCTGCTGGGAGTGCTGGGCAGGCCACAGCACAGCTGTGCTGGGGACGACTCCTGTGTGGGAAAATGTTTCAAGGCACCGAGGATGGGCCACAGGACTGGCAGTGCAGGGGTTCAAGTCACTGCACTAATCCACTTTTTCCAGAGAGGGAACCTAAATGATGTTGCTGGGGAAGGATGGTAAATGGAAAGGCCACAAGGGGAGAATGAGGGTGAAGAGAGGAGATCTCTCCCTCTTCTACCATATCCTCCATTTCTTTCCAGTGCTTCAAAGCTTAGCACAGCAATATGGAGCAGCATAGCCAAAGACCTCAGCGGTAGGAAGGGATAAAAGGATGGTCATTGCTACCATGTAGGATTATGGGGAGGACAAGGAGGCTGCAAAAATAACTTGTCTGGAGCAAGAAGAAAGGAGGGAGGGAGGGAGGGAGG
>VZRN01002263.1:3132595-3197876 GCA_013397935.1 Dasyornis broadbenti
GAGGGAGGGAGGGAGAGAAGGTACATTTGGTCACACCTCCATAGGACACCTCTGTTCATTAAGGCCTTACTGTTAAAATGGAGTCTAATGCTCCAAAATATGAGAGAAAAATCACTCACTTCAAGGGTAGGGCAAATGATAATATCCTCTCTTTAACACTACTCCTGTGTGTCCTTCTCTGGTGCCATGGAATAGGCAGGAGTGTCTCTGAGGCTGAGTAGTGTACCCACAGATATTTACTGGACTTGATGGGAGCCTCTGCAGCCCTGGCAGACCCTCAGTAGCCAGCTGGTCTCTAATCATCTCATGGAGGTTTCCTGGCTGGCAAGAAAACCTTTTGTGCTGTAATGCCTGTTAGACACTGATCCCAGCACAGCCAAGGGGAGGCGGAGAGATGAGTGAGACAGAGTAAGGGCAGAAAAGTGCGGGTGGAGGAGCACCTACTGAGGGTCAGGGAAAGCAAGAGCTGCAAGAGCCTTCAAAAAGACAAAAGATTTTCAACTGGAAAGCCAACAAAACCAGAGGTGCTTGTGTGGGAGGGGTGGTCACAAGGCTAAAGGAAGCAGGTACCCATGAACCAGTCTGTGAGTGAGTGCCGAGCAGAGGAGGCAGGAGGATTAGCAGGGTGGCACAGAAAGGCATTAAGGGGCTGAGAGGCAGGTGATTAGAGGAGGTACCTTCTGTTCTTGGTGGCTAGCAGTAACCAGGACAAGCTGTCAGGAACCCACACTGAGCCTTGGCATGTTGAGCTGGAATTGGAAAAATGGGAGTGCTCTTGGGCTGCAGAGTTAAGTCAGCTCCGGCACTTCCCCTCCCTGCCTTCATACGCCGGCAGCTTTGGTGGAGATGCTTCTCAGGGGCTGTCATCCTTGCACTGCAACAAAGGAGCTGTGAGCCTGTGTGACAAGGGCACTGTCGTTCCCATTCAGAGCAAGCATGTGGACTGCCAAAGGCACCAGCTGCAGCTCTGCTGCAGACCTTGCTCTGGTCCTTGACCTAAGATTGGGCCTGTGAGGTTTAGGCAGCTTTGGAGGGTACAAGTTTGAAATGTCTTTGCAGGAGGATGGTGTGATCAGCCCCACAGTGATGTCTCTACCATTAAATCCCTGATTTTGCACACTCAGGTAGGGGGCATCTCACATTGACCTTTCTCCCTAGAGCTTCAGGTGTTGATCTCCTCATGGCCTCACAGCATGGGCACAAGGCAATCTCCAAAACCTCCAGAGCCTCAGCTGCCTCTTACATACATGAGCACCACAACTCTCAGCCTCACCAGCCCCAAATCCTCCCCGGGTGGCCATGGAGCTGCAAATAGCTCCCACCAAGGCAATTCACATCCCATCTTGGAGAATGAAGAGGTTGAGCCAGCCACAGCAAGATATGTAGCCCCAGAATAGAAGTGCTGGGTGGTATTAGCACTCCTCCCTCCAAAAACCCTCACCCAATCCCTGTCATCTCATGCCAAGCCACCTTGTGCCCTTGACAAGCCTGGCATTGCTGGAAGAGGGCCAGCAGCCAGAGCAAAACATGAGACAATTAGCACAGAAATCACTTTTTTGGTTGTTGTTGGTTTTGAGGGCAGTAAGGCAAATAATTAAAAAAATAAGATACTTGAGTTCTTCACATCATTGAGTCCCTGCGATGCTACGCATCACTGACCAAATATCTTCTAAGAAAAGAATTTTTGCTGTGGTTTTCTTGGATTTCCAGAAGAGTTTGCTAATGAAAGGCAGAGGAAGAACAATACAGGAGGGTTAAGTTGCTCTCCTCTTGAAGAATTGAATAATCATTGCATGAAACGGTAAAGTTTCATGCTATGAAATAATAATTGCATGAAACCTGTGTGGGTTTTATGCCACTGTGATAGCAGAGCTGAGCACTCACTGGCATTATATAGCACAAACACTCTGTAGAGATGCTCATTAAAAAATAACATAATTACTATCAATTGCATATTGCTTATGCAAGAGGGCACTTTTATTTATGTAATTTTAAAATAAAGTAAAAAGGCAAATGATGTTTTAGGCTGTACTTTGCCATCAGGCTGCCCAGCAGGTAACATTGTGGATTGCTCACTGCTCTCTGTTTTGCTGTTATTTTCCCCCTATTGTCCTGACCATCATAGACCCTGAAGACTGGTGAGAAGACACCTCACAGACCGTATGTCCTACTGGCAGCAGAAAAGATGTAGCTGTAACGGTCAGGGTTGTCAAACACATCTGATGCTGCAGCTAAACTGATCCTATGTCCAGCTTCTCACATCCATGCTCTCCTCATCTGACAGCAGAGGCTGGCATGCTGCCATGAACCTGTCCTGGGGTGGCTGGGAAAGGGCAATAGTTGATCTTGTATTTCCCTCATTCCCTGGAGTATCCTGACATCTGGTCACTACCAGACTCTGGGCTTGTTGCAGGGTTGCCCTTCAGGTCAAGTTGCACTTGGGCACAGGGATCCCTGCGCTGACCAGCCCCAAAGGCTTCACTGCGCCTGGCAAAGGCATGGCCATCGCCTTTCATGAGGCTTGGGGTTTCTTCCACTCGCCTGAGTCTGCACCGTGATGGGTGCCTTCCTACCCCTTTGCTGCTACAGGATTTGTGCACCGCAGCCAGGCTGAAACCACTGTCTCATTGTCCCCCTGCCTCAACTTAACAGTGCCTGCATGCAAAGTCTGTTTTCTGCTGGAGAAGACATGTCCCCAGAGATACAGAATTAATCTCAATGACCTCACACTCAGTCTCATAGATCAGTCATCTGATAACAAACCAAAAGATTGCTCAGATTTACATCTCTCAAGTCCTCACGATTCTCCATTGCAGCTGAATTCCACAAGAGCATTTGCTGACCTTTTAGCATGCAGCTCCTCATTCCGCTGCACCTCAGAACACTGTTCTTTAGTGAAGACCTGTATTAAGGAGAATTAATTAACTAGGTTTGCTGTCTGGATAATCAATTTTCTTGGTATAAATTGAGTAGTGATGGAAGAATGCTGATCTGTTGCTCCTCTGACTTCCCTGCACAGAGATTAAAAATAGAAGAAGATCCAGATGGAGAAATTGAGTTGGGATCAGATTCCTTCTGAATACAGAGTTTTGGCAACCTCAGAAAATGGGGTGAACGTTGCTGGGATTTAATTTCCTAAGTGCACTGGGAAAGTTAATGTCAAAACATCCAGATTTAGAGATCTTTGAAGGAAAGGGAAATATTTCATTCTGAAGCAACTTTTCCTTTAGACTTTGGAAGAATGGCAAAATCAAGGGCAAAAATCTGAGTGGAATGTTCTAATTGTGTTAAAAAAAAGAGTACAGTGAACAGGCTTTGTTTGCTTGTTGTGAGTTTTTTGGTGGGTATGTTTTTAAATTTTCTTCTATGGAGCAATTTAACCACTTGGTGTCTTTCAACCCCATGTGGAAGATTCCTCCCCACCCCTTCCACTCTAGTAATGCTTTTTGCTGCCTTTTGAGCCCTAGATGAAAGACCAACAACCTGACAAGTTTTGTGTTTCTCTACCTTGATCCTGCCAGTGTTTTTCTGGCTCTGGTATTCACCAAAGTGTGCCCCAACTAATGACTCACAGATAGCTGGCACCCTACAGCACTGGACTGTAACTTTGAGCTGGAGGAAACCCTCTGGGCTTCATGAAGAAATTATCTCTCTGGGGGTTTTTTGTGTTGTAATTTTTTTGTGATGGTGGATCCACTTTCCCAGCAAGCAAATGTTTCCTTTAATTGGCATGTTGCCCCTTGCCTCCTAAATGACTTGTTTGACTACAAATTGCCAGACTCTGTGATTTATTTTTCATCTCTTTTATTGCAGGCATGAATACAGGAACAGGTAAACAGCTGAGCCGTAAAAGTTTCTCTTTAGGCATGTTTTCAACAAAATGCCATCATACACTGTCTGGTGATACACGCTGCTACTCAGGTGAAATAAAATGGTGTGAGCAGTCTTGCTTTAAAGCTGCTACCCACCACTCAATGTTGCAGCTGCCAAAGAAGCCTTCTCCTCCACTTACTCTCTATCTTCCCTCCTTCTCCACGTCATCTATAGTTTCTTTTACGGCACTTAACTTTACAAAACACAGTTGTGAGGCTAATCTTACATGCAATTACAGATCAGTCTCAGTATATTTATTGCAAACTCCTTGAACATCAGGACATTAAAAAAAAAAAAAAGAAAGAAAAAGAAAAAGAAAGAAAAAATATTCCATTGCATAATTACAAGTAAGTTTTCTGTAGCAAATGAACCAGAAATGTATTCAGAAAAAAATAAATAAATAAAACCAAAGGCTATTTGTAAACAGTTCAAACAAAACATGATGCTGCCTCCAATGAAACATTTCACTGCATTGCCAGCTCTGTTTCAAATGGGCACGTAGGCATCCTGTTGAAAGAGAGTGAAGCCACGAACTGAAACTTTGGAGGAGTTAATTTTCAAATTTTGCACTTCCAGGGTCTATGAAACATGAAAAATCTGCACACACTGTGGGATCTGAAGAAGTTGTGGAATCTCAACCAACATTTCTAAAGAAAACCTGGTTATTCCTTTAAAAAAAAAACTAGTGGAAAGAGCTGAACCACACAAAAACAAAGCACAGTTGGTTGGCTTCCATAAGAGACTGCAAAATGAGAAAATATTTAACTCCTTGCATAGCTATTTAAATGGCCAATAAATTTTGCTGGAACCACCCAAACATGACAACATTGCATTCCGCTGCTTTGAGACTTCACACTGAAAAGCCAGGATCTGCTGACGGGGTCAGAGCATCACTCAGGGCACTGCAAAAAGCCAGAGCCACCCCTGGTAGGCTTTGCCAGCGTGGCTGTAGCTGGAGGGTTCATCAACCAGCTACTCCCAGATGGAGCGCAACTATAGTGAAGCCTCTGTGCTTATGTCACTGTAAGTTGTTATCCCAGCTCTCTGCTCTCCCATAAGGGACAAAGACTGTTCTGACAGAAGGATACTTCTGGTAGTTTATTTACACCTAACACGCAAGGCTTTCGCTGGCAGAGCTCCACTGATCACAAATCGTACCTCAAAGCTGAGCCCTGGATGATGCAGCTGCGTCAGCAAGGGTTTGCAATGTAGACCTCACCAGAGGGACGGAAAGCAGGATTCATCTCACTTAACCCTAATCAGTAAAAAGGTAGACACTTAAGTCAGAGGCACCTCCGGAAGACAGTTCCTTTGATCTCTCATCAGGTGAGAGCTGGGCATTTTAATGTTAGATGAGATGAACCCTTTCCTAGGAGAGCTGAAGAGACAAACTCCTTTCAGCCACCCTTTCCTGTCACCAATTCTGGAGACCATGCTTCAGAAGGCTGCTGTTCAAATGCAGTATCTTTACACATGTCAATGTACATGATAATGATAGCCTGTGCTGGGCTTCATGCTGCCACAACAATATATGCAAGCTCATTAAAGCTAGCTCAGATACTTCTGCACTATTATATAGACATACCTTCAGGCAGAGTATCCTTTAACACCTGTAAAGTTAAATTGTAGGGGCAAATCTGGGCTATCCGCCCCTCTGCAATATGTTTGTGTTGACATTGTCTTGTTCACAGTAGTTTTGGGTAACAGGTGTCGTAACACTGTTATTCCCAACCAGAGATGAGGCAGAAGTGTTTCTTCAGGGGACGTGAAAACTGAGATGCTGAAGCATGGCTGAAGAAGGTACATAGTAAGAAAGAACAAGGTGATGACATTCCACAGTTAAAAGTTTAGTTTGATATCAGTAAAACAGTTTTAATAAAGCTCCATTAGACTGCAGAATAGGAAACAGTGGTAGCCAGTGGATAAGACACTAAAACAAGACAAGGCAACGTACTTGGAGTCGTTCTGTAGAAAATGTCCCACAGAAACTAAGCAGCCACATGAGCCTTTCCCTCTTCTCCTGGTGGGAACCAAAGAAGGAAGAATCTCTGCCCTTCTTCAGCTATCCCAGAGCATGCCTCAGCTATAAAGATTTGGCCATGTATAGTAACCTTGGTTCACATTTCTTGTTTTCCAGTTTTGACTATTTCAGCTGAAGTAATTTTATGCAATGGGAGCAAAAGTGATGCATTTAAAATAACAAATCAATAGACTGTTTATGGGCCAGAACATCTGATGGGCAGATCTGACTCAGGCATTCAGTTTTGCTAAAGGCTTTTGCTTATGTGACCAGGCTGTCCTAACGTGGGTAATTGGATCTGTTTTGCCCCCAAACCTGAAGGCGTATTGTGGGGTTCCTGAAGTCCACTCCATGGCAATAAGTATGACTGAAGGGTGTGTTCAGATTTTTTTTCTGTTTGTTTTTTTCCCCCTCATTTTCCTTGACAATGACTTTGTGAAACTGTTGCCAGTTCAAACACAACTGGGGGTTACCCAATAGGCAGAAAATCAGATTCGGCTAGAGTGAGCACGGTGCCATTCTCAACCTTACTTCATTTTCCTCTCCCAACCAGCATTTCTAGGAACAGTCTTCTTCTATTTGTTCTTCAGAATGCTCACTCTCACTTGGACACAGACAAAATGTGCTGCTGCTTCTCGCTCACCAATACCTTCTGGGAAGTGGTGAGAAAAGAGTAACAAGAAATTGCATTATTTTGTGTCTGTGCCTTTTCCTCTCCTTTCTGATTTCCTCACAGGGATTTAATGGTCCTAATCAATTTTTAAGAACCCCAGATTGATGAAGTGGCACATTAAAACATAAGGGACAGGTGTCCTGGTACTGCAACTGGAAGGTGGACAGCATACAAGTCATATCTGATTACTCAGAAAAGTCACTGGAATGCTCTTAAATCTATAGTCCAGGTATGTTTTTGTGGCTCCTTGTGCCCACTGCTCATGTTGAGCCACTTGATTAAATTTGTAATGTGATTTTCTACCTTGTGCTGTGTGTTTTGACCCAATTTATGGCAACCAGAAAGTTTTGGGTTTGGTGGATTTAAATGGGAAGCCTAATGTTAATTTCTTGTCCCAGTAAATATAAAATAGACAAGTCATTTTATACTTTCACACTGCAATCCACATTCTTAGAAAGCTCTCCAGAATTCTCATTTCAGAAAAACAGCAGAAGTTAACTCTGAAGGAAACCCAGTCTCACAGCAAACACTTCCCAGCCTCCACAAACTGCTTAAGCTGAGATAAAGCCATCGTAATCAGTGCCAAATAAAGGGCAATCTTTTATCTTAATACAAATAAGAGAACATAGTGTACAGAGTAACAGAAAAATATACATCTTCAGCCATACAAAACGCACAAAAGTTTTCCTGTTGAAAGAGTACCTTGTAGCTGACCGTCAGATGTTGTTAGTTTTCTAGATGACCCTGTACTACTGAACAAGGGGAAACAGAGACCCTTTTTTTTCTCTAGGAAATAATTGGTAGCATTACCTGTATACCATAAATTCCCTCCCTGCGGCTGTGGCTCTGCTAGTGCTGGACCACCCACCCCGCCTCATGCCTGAGATAGCTCCACTGGATAAGGAGGCTGCTTGAGTGTTGGAGGTGAACGGGATGTACAGCCCGGCGCACCCTCCACAGGTTTGCCGGGACATAAGTGCTAATTAATAAAGATATGGGTACAGGCACGGCTATGCCATAAACTATCGTTGTTCTTGTTCTGTAAAGTGACCAATCAATTCTTGTGTGTCAGAAAGGTGGTTTATTTACCCAGGAAGGAAAAAGTTCTCCCTCTATGAGCTACGTCCACACCGCTGAGGCTCTGCAACCTTCAGTGCTGGGGCAGAAGATGTCTGAGTGTGGGCGAGCCTTAAAGCCTAGGCAAACTGGAGAAGGCAAAACTCCTCACTTACTTTAAAAAAGTCAGTATCAAGCTAGAAAGTCAGTAGCAAATTACTTTAAACAACGGATTTTTTTCATCCATTAATGGAAATACAGTAAGATTTAGTAGAAGGTTTAGGTCAAGGTGACAAACTACAGGGAGTATTGGGTGCGAATATCTGTATGGTGGGGTACCTTTCCCCCTTGCAGCTATTTATATCTCTGAGTGAAGGTTAAGGTTAGGAATTTAATAAGACAGCCGTTTATTCTGTGGAGACTAACAGTCCTGGGGTTAGGATGTAATAATCATTCTTCTGCTTTAAAAATGGTTCTTTAACAAACAGCAGTAGCTCATTGCAATTTTCAGTTGTACAAAATGACATATTTTCTATGTTACTATCAAAATATTCTGCATAACATTAATTTCTGTGCACTTATTAACATATGTACAGAACAGTGTTTCCCAATAGAAATCAGTATGCTCCTTGCTGATCCTTTTTGTCCTAGATTTACCAAAACCAAACCAGAAATTAATTGTGTTAATAGTATAAAATCTCAGGAGAGATAAAGGATTGAAGGTTTATTTCCCAGCAGCAAATGAATAAAGGGACTCCTTCAAGTTAAAGTCTAGCCGAGACGTAATTTTAACCAACCGCGGTGAATCCAGGCGAGCCAGGAATATCACACATTTTCCCGATGCATTATGTTGAGTACACAGAAGCAGAGGAATGTAAACAGACAGAAGGCACATGAAAGGCCCCAATCCATTCTCCATCTGACGGAAGTGCGAATTTCATAATTCTGTCATCAAGAGTCTTTTCATCATTTTCTCTCTCTCAAGTTCACGCCTCAGAGTCTCAGCGCTGTGTAATTAATGCACAAACAGCCAATTATGGGAACAACAATAAGTCTTAGATTTCAATTTAAAATAATTAACATTTTCAAAATACCAAAGGAGGGGAAAAAAAGGTCAGACTCAATTCAGTGAAAAAGCTGATAACTGATGGCTGATTCAAAAACAAGTATCGCTTGATATTTCTGAAGAGCAAACAGAGACAAGAAGAAGGGTATAAAAAGATGCACATGGCACAACTGTTTATAATTTCATCTAACCCCCTTTAAAGGCTACTGATTTCAAAGGAAGGTGGACTAGGACTCTAAAAATGGAGCAGCTACAGCAAATGCCGTCATGAAAGACTACTGTTACAGCCTTCTGCTCCTTGGTGTTGTCTGATATTGAGGGATATCTGTACATATAGATATGCTGAATTTACCACAGTCCTGCATATGTCAAGATGTGGGAACCAGAGCCTGAAGTCCTTACTCTCACCAATTCACTCCAGAGCCCAGGGGCTCTGCAACCCTGGGAATGCCCTGAAAAATCCATTTCTGAAACTGTTTACTGTGCTGTTCTAAAAGTTATGTATCTCACACTTGTAACAGAGTTTGGAGATTTAAACTGCATTGCAGAAACCTTGCAGCCCATTCATGGACAAGCAGGGGTAGAATCACCCACTTGTGCTGAAGACATCCTACAGAAGCTGAGTTCAGCACTACAGGTTTGGAATTACACTTTCACTGGAATGATAAATTTTTAGATGAATTAGTAATGTTGAACAAGTGTGTAGGTGCAATTAACTAACATCTGCAAAAAATTATTAACAACTGAAAATGGTTGTTCCTTGAGTGTGAATGCAGAAGTAAAAAAGACTCATTTATTGTGATGGCAAAGAAATGCTTTTCTCTTCATAAGCCTTGGACTATTTGTGCTCCAGAAGTACTGAGTATATCCACTGCTACATTTATATTGAGTAAATTATTAGCTTGGGAAGTTCAACTTTGATTAAATTTTAGAATAAGAAGCTAGCATGCAAAACCAGTAGGATGAAAGAATAGAAATCTGAAAAGAGTCTGCCTGTGGAAAGGTGGCATAGCTTGTTGTTTCTCTGAGAAACTACAAGAACACTCTAGCTTGACATTACTAAAAAAGAAAAAAAAAAGAAAGAAAGAGGAACAAGAAAGAAAACCAATGCCTGTTTTTCATTTAGAAGAACAGACATTTCTCAACCTCAGCTTTCCCCCACGGACATCTAATTTCAAAAAACAAATTGTAATAGTAATTATTGAAACAAAACCTTTGTGGTTCAGACAAAATGACTTGCCTGAGGAAAACCTGCACAACCCTTTCTCTCCAGGCCATTGGCCACAGAAATGGTGCACTGCTGGCTGCAGCAGTTAATTAAGGTAGGGTTTTTTCTTATCTCAGAGCATGTCTGAGTTACAGATATTTCTTTACATAACCCACCTATTCTGAAGCAGTCAATCAATAGTCTTTTGGTATAAGAGAAAATGACACTTTATGGTAATTTTGACAGAAAAAGGGAAATTGATCAATTAAAATTCCTTTAATGCAGAGAGCATGATAGTATTTCTGTGAAAGAACTGCACAGTACCTGTCTGCCAGCGAAATGGGCTTATGTGATGTATATACTGTCTGGACTGTTGGAGTCGGTATAGTCTCTGCCAGAGACCTCAGCACGGGCGATGGAGACACCAGCGTAATCTTAGGAGATGACTGCACCCCACAGCATTGTAATTTGCTGTCTGCAAATTCTGCCTGGAAAAAAAAAATAAAAAAAGAAAAAAAAAAATGTATACACCCACAGAAAGGAAAAATCGTAGATTAGCTTCTACTGGTCCTGTTATCCTTCACTATCCAATTCATTGTCAAGCACTCAGTAACAACAACTAAGAATGAGAACAAAGGGGAGCTGTGGCTATGACCCCTCAGTGCAACCTCTGCAGATGCTGGACAGGCACCTCTGTTGATGCCTGAGGGACAAGCCTGATTGCAACATGCGCTATGTGAGATGACACTGCACGTATGGGACTGGCAGCATTCAGGTAAGAAACATAATCAGTTTGTAGAATGACACTTATTAATATTGCATTTTCCCTAAAATAATGTAGAATGTTGACAACGTGATTTCTGGAATATTCTTCAGGAATACTATACAATTTGCTGGTGGGTCCTCTAGCTACTTTGTGTTTTGTTAACAGCTGGGAGTCTGGGCTTTTAGGAGCCCAGGTTTTGAAATTTCCATAATTTCCTCATATTTGCTAACTGGAATATGCCTCCAGGGAAATATTCTTGCAGTATCCAATGATAGACAATGTTAAAGCAATATTGGAAGTGCAGATTTAAGACAAACAGCAAAGAACCATCTCCTGTCTTTCAGGTGAGGCATATCAATGCAAAAATATTTCAGAAAAGGCTGGGCTACCTTTACAACCAGAGGGGGAGGATCCCTAAAAATCAAACAGCCCTGTCTTGTTTCTGGCATGGGCTGTTTCTCATGCCAAACCACAGCAGCTAGTGCCTGTGGTGCATGTCTGACCCTGACCTGGGAAGAACACAGAGCAACTGAAGTTGTCAGTGTGTCAGGATCATTAGAACATACTCCCACTGGTATCAGCTGCATTTCTTCCTTCATGACTTTTTCTTCTGAATCTGGTTCAGAGTCTAAAGCACGGAGGAAGAAAAGTCACCTAACAAGGAAGCAGCTATTTGAAGAGCAACTTTTATATATATTTTTTTTTTTGGTCTTAATTGTTTCTCAAATTCTGCAAGCCTCACAGCAGCAATGTGATTCACAAACATAGTTTAAACAGTAGGAAAACTATTTGAGCCCAGGAAATACTGGCTGTGTTAGGTTTGCTTGCTTATTGTCACTTTTTAACATGTCTAAACACATCTCTTATGATCCAAAATAACCTCTGAAGCAAAAGGCATTCCATTATTTCCACAAAATTAGTAAAATGGAAAAATGTGAAACCAATTAAAGAAACTTTGCTGTGTGTTAAAAAATGGCTAATAGAACTTGTTCAAAATTCTTTCTCATTCAACCTTTAAAACTCAGCCTTACAAACTGCAGGGGTATGAAATTTGGTGTTCTTCATAAAGGATCCCTGTGCTCTGAGGACTGCCAGATCTTACTTTGTGGCGTGAGAAGAAAGCCTCACTCTGAAGCTCATGTAAATTCTCCCAGCCTCACTGAAATCAGCAGAGTGATGACAAACGACTCTTGCTGAAGAATTGCATTGAGTCCCATAGTGTGTTTGCTCTGGATGATTATTTTACAGTAGATACCCAAAACATCTTTATATATATATATGTCTGATTGCACGGTACGCTTAAGCCAGCTGTTTAACTGGTCTTAACAGATATAATGTCATTAATTTGAATCTATGTGATTTATACCTGCCTGAGAATATGGCCATCATGCCTGCTGTTTTTCTGTGGAAATCTCTGAAATTCAGAGGGTTCCTGGCTTGAAGCTTATATTTAAAACATTCCAGGTAACAAGTTCTCTAATTTTTCATCTGATCAAAATCAACACGACTGCATATACACCACCAAATCTGAAGCCATACATGAAAGTAAAACCTTCTAAATGCCACTATTCATAAGCCTTTTCCTGCTTAATAACACTTCAATGTTTTCTTCCAAGAAGAGAAAAAAAAAAAAAGAAAAGAAAAGAAAAAGGGCAAGGGGAAGAAGCAAGGAAAGGAAAAAAGAAAACAAAGAAAACCAATTAACAAACATTTTCCATCTGGGTCTGTGTATGACTGGAGACCATTCAGAGTTAGATCTGCCTGCGACTCCTAGCTATCCTTCCCTCACAGCTCCTGCCTGTGGTGTAGCTCTCTGCAAGCCCCTAGCAGTGCATCAGGATGAGCTGAAATGCTGTTGTGGAGAGACATCTCCCCTTGGGCTGGGACAGAGGGCCATGAAACACAGGACCAAAGACCAACTAACCCTCCTAATTGTTCTCCCATCTCTATGCAGTCCTGTAGGTAGCTGCTTGTTCACCACAGATATTTGTACATAACTCAGTAAAAGGAATGCACAGGATCATGTGATGGATCGTATATCATCAGGTTTTTATTGCAATGGTATTTTAAATATTTGTGATCTGGATTTTGCCCTCTACCCTGCCCAGGGAAATGGAAATCTATGGGAACAAGATGGGATTTCAGAAAGATCAGCTTGTATTTTGCTTTGCTTCTTTTCTCCTGACAGAACATAGCAAAAATTGGACATTTGAATTTGCCATGAGATAGCCATTTTCTGCAATATGGAAATTTCTGTGGGTAAGTATATCAGTGTACCTTCTGTTTGTATTTTAAAGTTCTGACCCCCCAATTATGAAAATATATGTTATATAGCCCTCCTAAATTTTGCTTTCATCCTGTCAGAGACAGAAATAAGGTCTGGCAATCAACACTAACTAGTGGGAAAGCTATTTTGGGGGCACACCCTTTTGCTTAGGTAAAGTAGTACTGTGAAAGACACAAGCTCTGTAACTTTGGGTAGCTTTTATCACAATTGTGCTATCTAGACTTGGCTGACCTAATGAAACATTGCTGTGACATATTCCTGTGTACTTTCAAATGCATTTAATTAGAGCTCAACTCTGGCACTTACACAGCTTGGGGAGGCTAACTAACTCTGGCTTTGAAATACCTATTTGGAGAAAAAACATATTTACATAAAAGCCCATGATCAGGTTTATTGTGAAAGAAAAGCCTCTTTCTTTAAATCACTAAATACAGACAGAACCTGCACATGACCCAACAGTGAATGAAGTTACTTATCTTGGATTATATGCCAGATATAGATTGCTGCAACCAGTAAAATTTAAGGTCAAAGTCTGAAATGCTTCATTTTGCAAATGTAACTTAAAATTTGTAAGTCATTTTACATGGGGTTTATAAGCAGACTATTTCTTACAGAGTAATTAATTCTGTCTTTTTTTTTTGGTCATATTTATTGCATAACAGCTCTTCCACTAAAGTAGGATTTAGATCTTTTTTTACTTACTTTTTACTTACTTTTTAAATTGTCAAATAATTTTTTTTTTTGTTTGTATGTAGTTTACCTCACCAAAATCCCTTAGTCACATCTTCTGTGAAAATTTAACAAGAATGAAGTTCAATATTGGACTCAAGTTATTAGGTAAACATGAGAGTTTATACAAGGATACCATTGTAGTCACTCACACACTAACTATAACTCTTCTTTAAAATTCAGATGTAATTTCAGTGAAAATCAGGGCCTGCTTTGTGACGGCACAGCAGGCAGTTTCCGGCAGGAGGCCATGCAATTGCTAGACAGAGGACTAAGTCTTCCCATTCCCTTACTGCTCCCTGAAAAGATGTTATGGAGCTTCACAAGTGTCCTCTGCAGTCCTGAACTGAACAACATTTTGACACCGACATCATTAGTGGTGAGCCTTGACCATTAACTCTTAGTCCTCTGTCTAGTAAGCAGCGATGTCTGAATGCAGGCAGTGTTTTGTATAATGGGAATATTTAACTGCTTCATACTCTAATTTCTACTTGGAATTTATCTTTTGTAATTTTTTTGAGGACTGCTTAGTGCATAGATTTCTGACACTTAGAAAATCAGTGGGAATTGTGTTAAAACACAGTTTTTTAGTTGCATGTTCTACTTACAGAAAACTGTGGTACTGTTGTAAAGGGATCGAAAAAAGGATTAGATGTATCAGCAGGGAATGTCTTTATCTTTAAAAAAGATAAAGAAAAAGATGTTACTTTCAGAGCATAAAAATGCAAAAGAAAAAAAAAAGCAGCAAAGCATTGCAACTATAGTGACATACCCAACAAATCAGAGCAGTTCAGCAGTGCCTGGACCAGACCCAAAAAAGACCCCTCCAAAATGCATACAGAAACCTGATGATGAATAGTCAAAGCATAAATATGAAAACTCGATAAATTAATTTTACCATGTAATTAAATCTGTTGAGCAAATACAGAGCTGGTTGCATAAAATATATCTTCTAATTCTGTCACCAGAATTATTATGTGATTCCTTCAGCCAGCACTACATTTTAAGATATGCGGTATGAAGTGCAGGAGCAAATTTTGCAGTGCAGGAACTTTGGCTAAGGAAATTATGCTTTAAATATTATAGACTTCCAAATTTACACTTGCTGTCAAACAAAAACAATTATACAAGGTTGGATCAAAAGAAAACCATATATTAAAACAAACACAGGAGCAAACTGTTTGTTTCAGGGAGCTATGAGGCCCTGTGTTGAGAGGAGGGCTGTGGATAAAGGATGACCCTTGGAGGTTTTTTGAGAAGTGCTTGGAGACAAAGAGGCAAGAGACCAACGCATCCATTTGTTGAGAAGCCTGAGAGTTCCCAGGGCTTAGTCCATGAGGATATAGTCACTGGTATGAGCAGACCCTGCTGGAAGTCACTTCTGCCCTTAAAGTAGTTTCAAACACTAGCTGAAATTAAAAATATATTAAAAGCAGCAACAATCTCTGTCCCACTTCATTGTGAATGCTGTTTCTCATTATGTTCCTTTTTAGAATGCAGACATTATTCATTCATTCAGAGAGGACAAAATAGCAAATAAATGTACGAGTTTTGAACTGCACTTCATGCTTTCCCTTTGGAAAACCACATTTTTCACTGTAAAGGTGTGTTTTTCACTTTTTTACAGAAACTGCTGTGCAGTGGTTTGTTAAGCATGTCTTCAATTATAATTTACTAACTACAGCCATACAACTGTTGTTTAATAATGAGGAAAGCTACCCTGAGGGCTCTGAGTCCCTGTAGGCCAAAGAAAAACCTGGAATTATGACATCAAATATAATTAAGTAAATGTATAGTGTTTATTTTGCAAATAAAATAGGAGAAACATATTGGCTTATAAAGGTACCAAGGGAAATTAACAGCTATCTGTGGGCTCGCTTCTGCAAACATGTGGAATTAAGCTTAGCATTAATCGTCAAGCTTCTTACACATGAGGAGTATGGATAGCAAAGATACAGTCAAGCATGTAAATAACTTTCTAACAGAATAAAGGTGTTTGTAAATCAATTACACAGGCATAAATGAACTAACAACTCTGTGAAGGAGAAATTATCTCAAATCACAATCTTCTCTGCAAACTTATTAAAGGAATTTTCACTGTCCTTTTACAGTCCTATATTCATGTCTGTTAGCAAATGTATACATGGCTGCTGTATTGCTGATAGAACCTGACTCACTGGACCGACACAATAGCACCTCACAAGTTTGTTCTGTTATACCCTGAGCCAAATCTGGACAGCTGTAGCATGTCTCACTCTTTTGAGAGACTGCAAATACCCATGAGCCCAGGCTGACATTCTCAGGTTATGAAGGGTTCACAATATGATGTTACAGTACAAAGTACAAGTGTACTTAGTTACAAATGAAATCTTTGAGCCAAAGAAAAACAGGGATGGGAAGCTGGTTGCTCATGTGCAGTATGAGCTTGATATCCCACAGCTAAAATCTCTCCAATTTTGCTGGTTAGTCTCATTAAAGAAACGAAGCACAGTTACTGAATGCCGGAAAGAAAAAATGTGCAGAATACTTGAGAGTCCACTGAGATTTGGGAGCAGAGGCACATAACAGGAGTCAGCCTGATCACATGCTGTGACCTATGGCCATGCAGAATATTGTCTTGCAAAATCAGCACTGAAACCTGTGGATATGCATGATGCCAGCCTATGTATCAAAACGTGGCAAGAAATGGTTAATCTGTCTTGGTTATCAGTGTGAGTCCCTCTCTTGGGGAGCTGTGCTTTTTTAATCTTGAGGATAGGACAATGTCAACAAATGAAAGGCTCACTGGATTCTAAACCCCGTTGTACCTGGCCTGTTAAACAAAGTGGAAAGAGAAATTAGGGAACAGAGGGGAAAAGGCATACTTGTGTTCAGTTTAAGAGTGACAAACAGAAACCATCCTGCTCTGCCTTTAGGATTTACTCTTTCCTCCTCTCATATTTTTTCCCTCTGAGAAAAAGGCCACTGTTACTCAAAAGGCACAACAGAGTTTATTGGTTTGGCCCAGGCCTTGATATGATTGTTGCTGCCAACTTCCATAGGCTAGGCAGAGAGACAACACTGCTGTTGTCTCTTCAGCATTGGCAAGAAGTTCTTAACCATTAATGGCTTGGCTCTTCTGGGTAGAAAGTAGGTACAACATCCTTATCCATACAATAGCAGAAAAAACCTCAATATATTTAAGAATATTGCTCAGACAGAGGATATGCTGGATGAGGAGACAGCAGTGTGGAAAGCATCACTTTAAAAATTGGTTTATGTGAAACTTCATTTGTAAATTTGAAAGGTCTTTTCACCCAGGAATATACTTCACCTACTTTGACCTAACTGTCCTGCATGTTCACCATGGCCAGCATAGCAGTTGCCAGCACCTGGAAGGGGGAAGAAAACCCTGTGATTCCCACCCTACCACACAAGGAAAGCAGCATCATGGGTGAGTCTCTTCCTTACCCTTGCGCTGGAGTTAGGTTTATTGCATTAAGTCAAAAATCTCAGAGTAGCTCAGAAAGCAAAACAACTCCCTGACCAGAACCTAAATGCTATCCCTTTCTCACACAGCCTCTCTCCTTGCCCTAGGAGGAAGACATACATACTTTTAAATATCTCCTAACTCACATGGCAGAAACAGACCCTTAAATTTTCCAGGGTGCTCTCTTCTCCCTGCTGTGGAAGCATCACTTGAAAGGTACCACCTGAGAACTGAGAAAAGAAGGGCAGAGCCAACTCCACCACTTACTGCAAAGCTGCAGTTCCTCTACCCTCTGCAGACCTTTAGCAGCTTCCAGGCTTTACCTGGGATGGCACACACAAAGGGAAATGGAATTGGGAAGACAAGGTGGGCAGTATCATGTTCAGACCAATCTCATGAAGCTGAACTGTAGCTGCTCAGAGAAGTAAAACAGAGTAGCTGCCAGTGCATGGATGACCTCCAGACCAGAGTGAGCTTTGCTGTCTGCTTTGGTATGAAACAAAACAAGCAACATCTTTGAAGTTTACAGCTGGGCACAATTCCTGTCGTGGCAGATGCAGCAGCAATCGCATCCACATTGCTTAGATGGGTGTGTTCTGGTAGAGTCAGGCTCTTCCACAGGAGCAAAAGGGACTGATTGGTGTCACAGGGGCTACAGAAATATCGTGAGCAACAAGAGGTTAGAGCTGTGCTCTCCTTAACAGCACAGACAGGCTTTTAAGTATAAAACTTGATTTCAAGCACACTTGCTCTCTCTGCAGGAGTGCCAACAGTCTTGCAGCCAAAGTCACAGCCATAAAACAACCTCTATGGCAGGCCCTGTGAGCAACTGTCAGGTCGCAGGGGCATGGCATGAAAGGGGAGTGAAGAAGGTTGGCATTCCAGCAGCATCTCACATGCTGAGGGCTTGTTTCATAACCTGAAATGAACCCTTTGCTTGAAAGGTCAGGGTGCATTACCATAACAGAACTATTTTGGACAAGCAGCTCCTTGTCTGGATTATTTAGCTTGGCAAGTTGAGAATTTACTAAGCTTAAGAGAACAGTTGACACTCATGAAAAAAAAAAGGAAGAAAAAAGCGCAAATAATAATACAAAAAGGATTAGCATTGTCTCAGGGGAAGTGCAATGTATGAGTAATCTTTAAAGTGAAAAATCTGAAAACCAATCAGATATAACAGTCACATTGACTTTGTGGGGGAATGAGCAGAAATTTATTCCTCTGTGGATAATTTTCTGCTAGAACTCAAAGATTCTTTTTACATTATTGGTTGTCCATTGGGGTAACATATTTTGGAGGCATCTTTGCCACAACCCAGAGAATTAACAGCACTGATTTTCCTTGACATTTATACTGCAAAGGAAGAATGAAGAAGGGGAAAGGAAAAAAAAGGACAAAAGGAAAAGAACATTCCCCTTTTCTTTGCATTTGTGCAAAGAGTTCTTCTGGATGAAATTTAAAATCTCAGTAAAAACAATTGCACTTTCCTGAAACACCTTTTAGATGAGTTAGGAGAAGAAAACTGTAACTTTCTCATAAAAGCAAATCGAAGTGAAGGGAGATAAAGAAGGAGTGCTTTCATCAAGTTAATTGATACAAAATCAGCTATTTTGGTATTTCTGTCAGAAGGGAATATAATATATGTCCTTGCTCTGGCAAAAAATTACCACTTTTGGGAGAAGTGGGCTTTATTTGGATATGTTCCTTTGCATTTGGAATAGAATATTCACTGCCCTGGCACAACTTTCTTTCCTTCCACAAATGTCCAGTAACATTTTCTGCTGTTGACACTTTGCTTTGCTCCCATCCCCTGCACCTTGACTGGCGGCATTTGTAACATTATGGTGAAAAGGTGTGATCTCAGAGGGTTTACACTGTCACTTTGTGTACTGACCAGCTGGAAGACAGGCTTTAGGCCAAAAACTTCTCTGGATTCCCATGCATTGCAGCAAGAAAAGGCAGAGCTGCTAACACCGGAAGCAGTGTCATAAATAAGGCCCTCAGGATACACATATAGCCAGAGGAATATTCTGTGGTGCTTTATTTCAAAATACACGATGTAAGTTGAATACCATCATACAGCACAGAGATTTGTTTCTACTAATCAAATTAGAAAAGGACATCAGCTGAAACATCTAGAGGACATTGCACTAGCATTTCCCAGTCCTGACTTTAAAAATCCCAGTTAACCATTAGGCCTGGTTTCCAAAACCAGCGTGAAGATTCTAGACTCTGCAAATTTTCAGTAATGCTCCTTGTCTGCTGTCATACCATTTCAGTGGCTGAAATGGATAATGAGGCAGAAAATGTAAACCAAAGGAGTTTCTGGTATTTTTCACCATGCAATACCTACATGGACAAACAAATTCTTCTGAGTGGGAGCAGTTCCAGGCTCAAATGATCGAACACTCAGATTATGTCAACCCCAGTTCACGTCCTTCTTGTGTGGCAACACAACTGGCATGACGGTAGGCATCATCACTGCCAGGATGCACAGAGCAAAAATCAGACCAAAACAATGCAGCTCAGCAAACTTGCAACAGGACAGCAACATTATTGGCTAATTAGTCTTAGAAAAAGCTGTGTGAACTAAATGCCCTGACCCATACTTGGTGCAAATCCCACAGGCATTGCATCACAGGCCACCTTCTTTTCATGGGATGCAGGATTTTTTCTAGTTGTTGAATTGATATCCAGGTGTCAGTGTTAGCAGACAGACTTTGTTCACGCACATCAAAGAGGGCACTTCTGCAGAAATGTACTGTTGAAAACACCCTGAAGCACCAAATGTGAAGTTTCTGAAGAGGGTGGGTTTCTGCACAAGCCACTAGGCCAGGGAGGAAGAAACTACATGTTCAGAACCTCCCTACCTACTGTCACTCTCTCTGAGGAGATAGCAAAAAATCTTCCTCATAGTTCCATCTGGCCTTTGGGTCTCCCTCGCTCATTTTGGAAAAAACTAGTGCAGGCTGGAGTTCAAGGAAATACTTCCAAGAATATTCATGGACTCCTAAGAACCAATAAAAGTGAATCCAAGCCCTTGACTCATCAGATTTGGTGTGAGTTTCCACAGGACCACTGTACTTTGGTACAGAGTTCCCCTCCCCACAGGTACTGCTCAATTCCTTCTGGTAAACCAAAAAGGCTCCCTTTGAAAGCTCCATGTTTATCCCACAGTATCTTTGCTGAGACAACTTCTCTTAGGAGCCCCTCAAATGGTGAACCTGCCATTCCTCTGCTAACTGATGTACACCAGCCCTTCTTCAGACCTTGCTGCAGGCTGAGTCCACCTGTCCTGGAACATGACCTGGCAGCATACTCTGCTTTCTTGATATCTCACCACCTGCTTGTACTTTCCTCTCCATCAGGTATTTTCCTCCTTCTTACAGGGACTTTGTGCAATCCTTCCTAACACAGAGGCGTTGTCAGGAGGTGGCTACGTGGCTCCTCGACTGCTCTCCAGTGACTTCTGTCTCCCAAACGGATGTCAAGGGAGTTCATGGGAGTGATGTAGAAGGTTCAGCCTCTGCTAAAGCTTGGCTTTGCTGCAGTTATATCATTTCACAGATAATTTATGCATAGTAGTTTGTGGCTGCAGTATAAACTACACACTATTTGCAAGCAGGTCTACCTAAATCACAGTAGTTAAGATGCCCTGCATATAATCCTGAACTTTCATGTCAGCTTTTGTACCAATTTGCAAGGGCAGCCCTACAAATTTTGTTGGTGCTAGTATATTTTTATGCTACCTTTAGGGATCAAGTACTCTAGATTTACACTCTAAGGTTTGTAATTATGAGTTGCTAGCAAAGGGATTTCAGAGGTATTAGGAGAGCATGAGAGACGACAATAATAGTGTTATTAAATCAGTCCAGCATCTCTACAGCACATTGGAAGAAAATGCATATCCTGGATCATTTTTACAACATTGCCTTGCAAATATTTCTGAGAAGACATTCTTCAAAAGAATACACGAGAACAACTCAGATGTGACAAAAACGAGACAATGTCCATGCTCTCACAGTCTTCTGGATTTTCAGTACTCTTTCTCTGGTGCTGTGAAGGTGAGCAAGCTTAGGCAGAACCTAACCACAGAATGGGCTGTCAGCCCAGTCACCATTCCCTGAGGAAAACGTGGCAAGGCAAAATGATATCACAGTCTTGGTGTTGGCTAAAATGCAGACTAAAGATTGCAGCATTTGCTTGGTCTTTGTTTAAAACACAGAAATGAAGCAAACAGAAAGCAGTAGGTACACCCGCTGGATATGGTTGCTCTCCAACAGTTGCTGCATTAGTTGTATTGCTGGGACAGCAAATGCAAAGTTACCTTTTTTGTCCCTTGGCCTTCACCAATGAAATCAGTGGTGATCCAGTGGCATGTGCCTACACCATGTGCACAGCCAACAAAATTAAGTGGCATCTCTGCAGATGGAAGCTGTTTTCATAGAAGAAAGTCACTAAAGATGGATAACATGAAGAGGAGGAAATGAGTGTTGTGATTCCTGCCGGCTGAGAGTGCCCCAGGTAAGACATACACTTCCCAATTTCACTGCCAGCAAGCTGATTGAACATGCATTTTGTACCAGACGGAAAAACTCACCCCTCACCACACCTGAATACTTCTAAGTATAGACACTGATGGCTCAACACGCAATAACTGTTAGTTCACCATGACTTGATAACATGGAGACTTCGAACCCAGGAACATTCCCACAAAGGCTGATTAATAAACCACGCAACATACCTGCCCTTTTTTAGAACCCTCAGGATCACATTCCTCTGCTGAAAAGTTATGACAGATTGGCACAAACAATTTACTGCTTGACCTTAGTCCGACACAAACAAATAGTTTCTCTCTCTACTGTAATCAATCTTTACTTGTGTAGGAGCAAAATCTGGCTGAAAGTCCTTAAGTGTCCATAAACTCAACCCATCACAGTCTCCTTGAATGTCAGGATTGTAAAAAATACTTTGCACTAATTTTGTGTCCTATTTTTCTGGGCTATTGAGCTCTGACAAAATCCCCAGGAGTTTATATAGTTCATTATTATAAAGGAAAAGAATAGCACAGGTAGATTAAAGTCAGTGGAGCTGCAGAAAATGTGTTAAAATTACAAACTGGTGTGCTATATATATATATATCTATACAGAAGGACACTTGAGTGTATTTTTGACTTCAGCATGTGACCAGTCCCAGGGACTACTGCAGCCTTAATCTATGCACGTGCCTACAGATTTTGGTGACCTCTCATGGATTATTATCTCAAGTACACATAAGAGTGCTGACTGCTGTGCTGTGCTGCAGTTGTCTCACCACTCTAAAAGTCTACTCTGAATTAAGCTTCTATAAGACAATAATAATTTCCCATCATATGTCACCTTTTCCAACATGCATCAAGGAAGCAGAACATTGCTTCTTTAAATGTAGTGGATACAAAACTATTTGATCCTATCAACAGGACCACCTGGAGTAGAAGCTGAAAGTCTGTAAGGAACAATGCTTTGCTTGGTTTAAGATTTGTACATGAACAAATGCAATCCCCTATCTAGTAAATCTTTTGTGATAAATGTTATAAATAAAAACCTATTTATTCATAACCTCACATCCTTGACTATGAATCATTCATATCGCCAGCCATCAAGCATTAAATAAACACAAAGATTCTATCTTGACTGCAAATAAAATCTAGTTGTGTTCAAACACAAGAGCTCATTAGGCATATACATTTACAGATTTAAACACCTGCATTGTAATACTTTGCCAATTCAGTGCCATGAAACACATCAAATGCCTCTGTGTCTGTGGGATGTTACCCTAAAAGCCAGTCTCCCAGTCTGAGACACTGCACTCATGTATGTCCCATGGCTAAAGAGATTAGTCCCAGCCAAGGGATAATCCAAATCAATTAGGGCTATTAGCAGATAACTCACTCTCGCCCCTCCTTAATTACAAAAGAAATACCTCCTTTGGACCCAGAGCACAAGTACAGAACTCTTCTGCTTGGGCCAGGAATGACAGCAGTTTCAGTGCCAGAAGGCTGCTCCATCATTTGAGCAGAGTTCTGCTTCCCCATAATTAGTTTATTGGGCAAAGGATTCGGAGCATCCATTATTAAAGACATCTCTGCGAAGGCAACTGGAGAAGATTGTAATGTTGCAGAGAACAGGAAAAGTAAAAGGGAAGTGGGAGAGAGGCCAAACAATGACAGTACTCTGCCCAGAGGTCTGCTTGTGGCACTTCTTCAGGGGAAGAAATACACTACAAATAAAATGTCACATGCAGATCCTCGTCCCCAGTCACTGACTTCCTGCCCATCCCAACAGGAGCTCACAGGCAAGCCAAACTGGGGGCTGGAGATTTCCTGTAAGGCAGGTTTCCAACACCACTGCCTCAAAGACCCCTTTCCAGCACCATGTGGTGATGGAGGAGGCCAAAATACTGTTGTCTGGCAACTTCTGCTGAAGTTGTGGTCCCTGGGAAGATTATAGTTAACTTTTTCAATTCAGAAAAACCCTGAAGTCTTTCTAAAATGTAAGAGGCGCAAACACTGGCCCAATCCACTTCATAACTGTGGAACAATGAGGGGGCTTACAGTATTTAATTTTAAATTTCTTCCCAAGAGCCCTGGGATAGCTGCATGCTAAGACTCAGGATACTCTCTTTCCTTGGGGGAGGGTAAGAGCAGGGTGTTGTTCTGATTTGTTGTTGGTTTTTTGGTTTTGGTTTGGTTTTGGAGTCTCTTTTGCAATCCTATGCCTGCTGCTTTTTGAGTGTGCTCTCTATGACCTTGGGAGCTAACTGTTCTTGGTGCAGGAATATGCCCAACTTCAGCCCCCCCCACAGAGGTAAAGAAAAGCCTTTATCCACGCTGCCTCAGCACACCTGCTCTTGGTGAGGAAGAAAAGAGAAAGCACAGTTTCTTCAACCCTTTCTCCAAACCAGAAGCAGCAAGACAGGAGAGATCTGAAGGCCAAAATTGCTTTAGAGGCACACACAAACATGGGCTCTGCTGACCACAGCTATTTCGAAGACAACAGGCTTTGTCTGAAGTCTGAGCAGCTCAGCCACTGATGCAAACACATGGATTCTACCTGGATGTGAGCACTTGAGCTTTATGGTTATAAATTTTGACAGTTTGTTCAACTCGGATGCAGCATGAAATGAGTGCCAAATCGTGCACAAATTCAGGTGGTCAGAAGCCCACTGTGCTTGGCACGTGACCCCCCATCTCCAGCACTGCCAACAGGGCTCTCAGCAGAGCACGTGCTCATGGCTTGGTGTGTATGCCAGATGGCAAGGACAGCTCCTTCATCAAAATCCATCCTGGCAATAACTGGTACTTCGCCAGAAGAGGCCAGGTGACATTCCACAGCACTGGAGCACCTGCAAGACTCTAGTCAACCTTTTGGCAAAGGACCAATAAATGACATTAACTTGCTAAATTAGTTTTATAGAGGTTCACTTTCTTGACCTCACCAGCTGTGTGTCCTAGAGAGTAGGTGCATTTGGTCTTGGTTTGCTGAAAATGAGAAGAATGCCATACCATAAAGCAAGTCATAACTCCAAAGTTCTTCCGTTGTGATGGTTTTGTGGACAAATTCCAAGGAATAATTCTGAGAAGTATGCAAGAACTGCTTTCTATTAAACAGGCTTAAAATGGTTGTATAGAATATCTACCTCTGTAGAATTTTTCTTCCTCAGCTCAAAACAGTTAAGCATTCTTTTTCAGAGGGTGATATAAGGAACAACAAACAGAAAGAGGGCCCTTCCTACTGAGTACATTGGTTTGCAATCCAGTTAACATGATAGCTAATAAACTAGAATTAGGGAACTCCTGTTTTCTTTTTAACACAGTTAAATTACAGTTTTCTTCTATGATATACAATGTCTGGGACAAAGCACAGAACTGTGGAATCACCATAGATGTGCTGAGGTTTATGCAAACTTCAATTTTATTGGTTTGACTTACTGGTTATTCTATTATTGCCATTCCTCTGAGTTATAAGACTTGTACTGGGTTCTGTATGAAGTCAAAGCAAAAGATCTGTCTGGATGTAAATCTCACAAGTCAATTACTATGTCTCTGTTTTGGTTTTGCTTGCTAGTAGACAGACTATACAAAATTCAGTATATATTATGCTTCAGTAGAGAATTTACCCACCATTGTGAATAACAACAAAAAGTAGAGGGCAGATCAGGAGATGGGCCAGAAGAAAAAATCTGTGCTCACTTAGGTACCACTTGTGGTTCATCAAAAAGGACTGCTACTGCTTAGGAATTCTCATCAGAAAATACCTATTTATTCAAACTGAATGTATTATGAAAGAAATGGTGCTGATTCAATTTTCTCTCTACTTAAAAAAATAAATTTTAGAAGGTTTCAATCAGCACTTTGTCAGAGCAGTTTTTAGTGTCTAACTCAGAAATGAATTTTGGTTGGAAACATGAATTCATTGAAATTAATAACCAAACATTACTTGTAAATGAACCACTATTTTATTTCAAATTGGCCTGATCTTTCTATTTACCCTTCTCACTAATCTCTGACATTCAGTTCAGGATATTTTTCAAAATATAGGCTTTTGAAAGAAAATGTAGACAACCAGATTTTACTTTAATCAAGGAAGAAGAAGAAAATATATCCTATCAGTTCTGATTATTCAATTGTGTGGCAAATAAAAAGAAAGTTTACTTGATCTTTTTGCTGTTTTTACAAGTTGAGTCACCCAGCCAGTCAAAAAAACAGTTTAGAAAGCAGATGTTCCCATTTTCTGCTGAAGCTTGGACACATTCAGTTGAAATTCCACAGAGCAGCCAAGATGTTAGTACCATACTTGCTATCACACTGAAAAAATGTGAATTAGAATTACACATATATCAACTCATTAGATGGCTGGAAAGAAAACAAACACACAACAGTCACTCACTGGAGTCTAAATGCAATTGTCACTAATCCCAATGAGGAAGAGAGATTAGGAACGTCACAGCTGCTGGGACAAAAGGAATAATGTACTTCTTGGGCCAAAAGAAAGGTGATCAACATGCCTTTATCAAAAAACTTTGTGACATAATAGCTTCATCACTATATTTGTCTCATTGAGAGCAAATGTAAGAAGATATACCTGCTTTCTGTCTTTGCGCAGAAGCTGAGCATTTCTCTATCACACCGATTGCTGTGGAGAGGAAGAGGAGACTCAACCAGCACAGAAATTTGATGCTTTATGCTCTATGTCTGAAACCCTGTCTATCTACTGTTCACTTTTATTCGTCTTAGGCAGACGTTACACCTGCTTACTGCTGCTCAGGACGCGAAACACACTCGAAAAGTAAAGCAATCATCTGAAATTAAAAAAGATGCTGAGCAAAAGTATAATTGAACATATCAGACCTGATTTAGAATAATACACAGGTTATGAAAGATTTTCTAAAGATTTGCCTTCTCGGCTTGCTGTAGGAGGTAGATGACAGCTGGTTTAAAATCTATTTGCTTGCATTTACTTGATTCCTTTCACTTACTCTGATGTTGATTGCAAGCAAAAGAGAAAGCCGCTACTGCCATAGAATGATTACTTTTTTTTTCTTTTTCTTTTTTTTCTTTTTTTTTTTTTTTGTGAGGAGGTGGGAGGAAAGCATTGCAGGTAGTTTTCTTCTTTTTTCTTTTTTCTTTTTTTAAGTGTCAATAACGTTCATGACCCTCAAGTTTTCTGACCTTCCTAAGAACTTCTGAAGTGGTGGCAATCTATTTCACTTCAGAGGCACGGAGAAACGCTCTGGACTAAAAATGATTAGTGCACTAATTGCACATGTGGAGAAGCACACAGACAGTCTTGCACTGCCCTGTCTGTGGTGTTTGGCAGATGTTCTTCATCATCAGGGAGCAGACTCCCTGGGAACTTGCCTGTCAGTTGGCCTCAAGTCACTGTTACTGCAGTCAAGCACATCCTATACCCCCTCCCATAAATCAAACTTTAAAGTGATTTCAACCACAGTACGTCTTTCTGGAGTACTACTCCGGAAACTACACTTCTTGCAAATGTACTTTATCACTCCCACAGTCCTCAGGAGAGCCATCTGTGAAACCACAGGGTTTCATAGATGATTTGACCTAAATCTAAGTAATTTTGTTTGTAGGTTTAGTGTTCAGCCACAGCCCCAGTGAGGAAGCAGGGACAGATTAAACCATCCAGCACCAATCTACAGAAAGAGCTACATGTGCAGCTGTGACACCACAACCTGACCTCCTCGTTTCATAGGCAAGTCTGGAAATGGCCACTGAGCCACCCATCATACAAACATCCCACAGCAAACATCCCACTACTGTGCAACAATCCCACACACATTAGCTACAGAGCATTTTTCTGATTCTGTCTCTGCAGGCACACAGGTGGTAGAAGAACCTCCAGTCTTCTGGTGTAAATATCTTCTCAAATGAGATCCCATCTGCTCAGGCCTGCTATGAAGTCCAGCCAAAGTCTTAAGTTCCAGGACCAGCTCTGCTTGCGTGGTCTGGCAGAACCAGATTTACTGATAGACATTTGCCCACTTTATAACCTCTTCGAACATGAAGCAGGCACATGGAATGCCAGAGCACAGTTAGGACAGCATCTTAAAAAGTACAAAAGGTGACAAAAAAAAATTGTACATGGCAGATCTTATCACCTGTCCAGAGAAAAGCTTATGCCCTCTTGATTCAAACTATCTTCTGACATTGCACCTTAACTTCATCTCCAGTTTTATAAAATGTTAGCCAGTGGACCATTGATAATTTAAAAGCACTGAATTAGATGATACATGCCTGAACTTTTTTTCACTTAACACCTTCCTCTATTTTTGGTGCCTTTTCTTGCTCATATACACATTATATCCAATTTATCACGGGGTCTACAGGTGCAAAGTCAGCAATTGATTTCACTTTGTGGATCTTTTTCTTTTTTGGAGAATTCACTTTCAATTAGTTAAAGAAATAGAGAAGTGTTGAATCATCTGTCATATATCCACAGAGTGCACCAAGTTGTTCTGCTCAGCATACAGATAATGTGGAAAAATATATTGAGCCAATGAATTTAAATCACTTAAAATAGAGGAAAAATAAAAAGTAAATGTAGATGCTTACAGTTCATCCTTTAGCATTCTCTCATTTTGCATTTTGTTTCTTCACTGACTACTTCTATAATGGACGAATGGGAGCAAAATCCTAAATAACTAAGTAGCAGTCAAAGAGTTTTAGGCACTTTAGTGAATTTTAAACTAAGATTCACCGGGCTGTCTCTGAGCTTGACACTCATGCATGTTAGTAATTCAACAGACTGCTTATGAAACTGGCATCCACCAGTAAAACCCTGTACTTTGCAGAGCTACACATTAGTCACAAGTCCTATTTATAATGCTTTATGTATTCACCTATTAATCTGGTTGTCCAAAGGCTATGATTGTTTTAAAATGTTCTAAGTCCCATCCCTGGTTACTGACATGCTTTATATAACCTAAATGATGCTCAGGTAATCTGCATTTGCTTGATTCAAGCTGTGTGCTCCTAGGAGCCTTACGCTGCACAAATTCCTGAGCACTTCCTGCAAATCCCCAGTCAAATGTCTTGTTTGACTCAGTTTGACTGAGCCTTACAGGGCACCCCTTTGCAATGTATTCCCATCCAGCTGATGCCCTTTCCTTGCAGCAGAAAATAATGGTCCTTTGCAATATGAGTAAATTTAGAGTATTTCTTCAGTTCACATAGAACTAGATATATTGCCTGTTGCTGTTTTTTGTATTGAAGTTGTTTGCTTTAGCAACTGCTGTTCTTTGGTTTTTCTTAGTTTAATATGGAGTTAAAGGGTATGAACTTGAAACTGGGAATAAATGTGCCTTTGACATACAGCTTGATGCTTTTACTTCTTACTCCTATGTGTAACAGGCAAACTGCTTCTTTTTGCAAATTCTTTTGCTCATAATTGGCCATTGCAAGCAAGTTTGAGTGTGCAAATACTGTTAATTGAGAAGCTGGCTAGGAAAATAGCATTTTTAAAAAAATTATTTTGAATCCATTGCATAGTTATTGCATCCAATTCACCTTATACTCAAATATCGTGTTGTTGTTGTTATGAAGATGTAAAAGTAGAAAGCTTCTAATTCTGAAATATATCACCCAGTCTTCATGAGTCCTATTTTTTTTCCCCAGTATGTAGTTCACCATAAATAAAGCATTTATAAATTTGTCTCTGACAGAGCTGTTTTAAAGACCTTAGGGGCATGCAGAGATACTTGATCTATACTTCCAGCCAGTTAGGTAGTAGATACATGCTAATGTTCTTATCTAATATCAGTCTTGAATTACATTGTAGTCACTTTTGTTTAGAATTCAATGCCAAAAGGAATGGTTATCAGGGTATTAGAGTTTGATATGTTTGCCTGTTTTCCACTGAAAAATTGCTTTGCACAGAAAGTGAAAAGTTCTTCAAAATAAAGGTAAGAAATACTGAACTCATTTCCCACTCTGTTACTTGGCTTATTGTAACCTTTCAAAATCATCATAAAAATTTAGCAACCAAAAATCAAATTAACTCTTTATTAATATAACAAACAATAAAGGGGAATGGAATGAAAAGGTACTTATTTTGCTCTATTCATGGCCTCTTGCTCACTATCTACTATCTACTGAGAGTTTGCAAGGAGGTTTTATCACCTCCATCAAGATACAAAAGCTTGGCACAATTTCCCCCTGAGCTGACTCACTTTTGACCGGGTTACTTGCACTTTATTTCCAAAATGGTAGATGTTAATGCATCAAATTCTGTACTCTTTCAGACTCAGTGAGCTTGCTTGGAATGAACAGGATTGCATACCCCAGTAATGCTATCACTAAAATAGAAATAGTTGTTTCCAACCCATCCTAAATAAAAATATCTTGTATTACATGGAATGCATTTATTTTTAATTTTTAAATTATCATACTGGTAATTTATACCCTTTAAATGTTAGATCTCAAGCTTTGAATAGGCAAATAATATTCTTCTTTCTCTTTTCCGCCAATAGATGGCAGGTGAAGCTCTAGAAAATTATTCACTTGATATAGCATGAGATAACCTACAGTTTGAAAGTACATAGCCAGCTGTAAATTACTGCTCTCTGATACCTCTTCAGATGTGATCATGACTTAGTCCTAGCCCATCCACCTTGCTTTGTAAGCCTTAGTCTAAGTTTAGGAATAGCTCCATGGTGTATATACAGCTCTTCATTATTATTTCTTTTGTCCTACTCCATCAGGTCAAACTGAAGTTTGCGCACACCGACTTTCTCTCTTGGTTGAAGGGGTATTTGTCAGCGTGGTGTAGCAGCCGTTACATTCATTCACGGTCTTAAGACTGAGTTTTCTGTACCTAAACAAGAAAGCTCTGCATTCATACACATCAGAAATCAAACTGATTATAAGCTGCAACAGAATAGCTTGAAGCTCAGGTTTTGATTTCAGTTCCATAAAAGCTAGAAACACAAGGAGGGAGTGCAGGAGGAGAGAGAGGCTGGTGGCAGAAAGAGCCTACTACACTGACAAAACTTATTCTAATATACCTCATTAAGGATGATCCTAATGAGATAATATAATTCTTCATATACGATGCTGTATTTTTTTAATCCATTTTCTTTTTCTGAAACACAAAAGCAGGAGGCGTTGAATCTTGTTTACATACAAGCTAAAAGCATACGGTGCTAAAAGTCACAATACAGTGGTGAAAAAAGATAAAGATTTTCTTCTGCTCATTTAATAATGATTTTAAGGACAGCAAGTAATATGTTGTAGTCAATTAATTGTCGGATCTAATTGAAAAATGAATAGAAGTGTGCATAAACCACAGGGTTTGAGGACTGCAGAGCACAAAAGGATACCTTTCCCTCTAGGCTATCTGCATTAGTAAATGTACATTATTTCTGCTGCAAAATGATTTCCTGAAATCAGTCTGCCTCATAATTGCCCTGCTGTTACTGGCAGTCTAAGTATTGATGACTAAGTGACCATTAGAGCTCAGCTGGTTCTTGTATATATCACAACAGCTCCTCCAGGCTGACCAAGTAGACAAATTTGACTGCTCTCATCTCTGCATGGCAGCCTTGATGATTTCTAATTCACTTCATTCGGTAATCCTTACATTTTTATAAGTTAATTTGGTTTTCTGAGCTCCCCTTCTAAGTGCAATTCTCAGCACATATTGCACTGCATTTGGTATCTTCCACTGTTTTGCTGGCAACAGCAGCAAAACACGGATAAAACCCAAGGTCATCAGAAAGCATCAATGGTTAGACACTGAACAATGAAGATCATGCAGCTAAGTCAGTGCCTATTAATCACTCTACCAGTAAAGTTACAGAGAAGAAGGGAGGATATCTGAAGCTGCTTCAAATTAACAGTTCCCCTGTGAACTGGGGAAGTTTGGCAGCATATATCATGACCAAAATAAATTACAAACCCTAATTTTGGATGACCAGTTTAGGTGCCTTAGTCATTCTAGGCCAGACAACAAGGACAAGGCAGCTGTTTGAATGACCCTCTGCAGGAAAGCCCTGTCTACACAGGAACCTGAACTTCCATCTCTATCACCTCAGGCAAATACCCCAAATAAGACAACATGAATGACCCCTTTAGATACTGTACCTGTCACCGAATGTGAAACAAATGGGTGCAATTAGAAACAAATTCCCAAGGGTCAGGTCACAGCATGCAAAACCAGCACACTAACACTGACTTGACAGTAACACGATGCTAAGCTGTGCATGACCTTGACCCTCAAATAACAGACAGCACATGCTATCACAACAGAACCATTAAATAATCAGACTGTCTCAAAGTTATGCATTTGCCCTTAGCTTGCTTTTGCTTGGAGCCTCTCTCCCTGAAGAGTAAACTTTCATTCAAACCTCAACTGAGAGCAGCCCGCAGTCAGTGAAACTGCAGAGAAAGGTCTGTAAACAATACCTGCTCTGTAGAGAACAAGCTGACCTTTATAGATGTTAAACAAAACAAAAAGGGTTGATTGATGCTGGGCAGTACCTGCTCTCCAAAATATTAAAACCAAGAAAGTCAACGGCAGGTTAGTTTATGAACATACAGTGTGATAAATGAGGTCAGTGGACGGTGGGGTAGGGAAGGGGAAAGCACAATTTTGTAAAACATTTAGGGCAAGAAGCCTGTATCCTCAGCTGGAAAAGGAAAAAGTGTGTAATGCTGACTTCTTTTAAATGGAAACAAAAAACAAATTTATGTTATCAGGTCAGTTGCTAAAGTCTCTACGACTCATTTTTCAAAAATCTGATTAACGCAGTAAGATATGGTATGTTTTCTAGAACAAAAAATCTATTTGTAAACTCCAACAGATAACTATAAATTAGCCTAAAATGTACTACTTCTATAGAGAAGGACAATCTAACCTAGATGGAATCATGGAATCACGGAATCACTTATGTTGGAAAAGGCCCTTCAGATAATCAAGTCCAACCACCAACCCAGCACAGCCAAGTCCCCCCTTAAACCATGTCCCTCAGTGCAACACCCACAAGTCTTTTGAATCCTTTCAGGGTTGTCAACTCAAACACTCCCCTGAGCAGACTGTGCCAATGCTTTACAACCCTTTCAGTGAACAAATTGTTACTGATATGCAATTTAAGGAGCAATTTGAGGCCGTTTCTTCTTGTTCTGTCGCTTCTGACTTGGGAAGAGACTGATACCTACCTCGCTACAACCTCCTTTCTGGTAGGTTCGGTTTCAGTCCGCCTGTGTCTTGTCAAGCCCTAAAACTCTCATCCAGTGGTAGCAGGACACAAGCAGTTATTTACAGGCAAGTACAATACTGTCTCTGAAGCAAAAGGCACAACCCCACAGCATCTTTCCAATACTGTAAAATAGGACCTAACCATGTAGTGAAAGCAATGCCCAGGACAGAATTGCCTCAATACAAAAACATTTATGCCCCAAATGTAGCGCTGTCCTTGTCATGCTTTCTATATACTTTAACCACGGTTTACAGGAGACAGCAAAAATGCCTTTGGACAGCAAAAGAGCTATCTGGCATTAGAGTTATTTGCAATGCAGGATGACTAGGAGGAACTTAAGGACTGTATTATGATTATTCAAGAAATCTGTTGAGAATCTGAGGAGAAAGCATTGAGATCACTGAAGTCAAGAGTCATTTTGACTTCAGTGGGACTGGCATCTCTCCCTGGCTTTTAAGCAAAAGTATAATTCATGTACCTCCAAAAAAAGAAATTAATAATCAACATACTGTAGACAATTTTGTCTAAAGTGAGGAAGAGCATTCTGCTAATGTAACATGAAAGAGCAGATACACACCTTTGTATTGGTATTAGGTAAGGTCTGAACAAAATTGTGGGGGAAAGAAGTGACTTTTCACACAACCCCCAAAAGCAAACCTATGATCACATTAGGAATCTTTGTTAGCGGGACAAAGAAGCTTGTGAAACCTTTGGGAGTGCAGCAATGTGTAAAGACACCCAAATAGGAGAGAAAAATAAGTAGTTACCCAACAGCAAAGAAATGCGTTCAGAAGACCATCCAAAACACTTGTTGATGTGGACTGGTTTTCAGAGATTCTGAGCTGAGTTTGACAGAGGCTCAGGATCACTGAATATCAAGGAAACTTACTTTATTCCTGTTCACTACCTAACACACTGCATAGTATCCCATTCTTTTTAGCTGCAGACAAATTACTGAAAACTTTTACATTTTCCTGGTTACAGACTAAAACTATTTACCATTGGTGTGGCCTCTGTGAAATCCATCAGGAGGTCACCTGGCTCCAAAGCAAATGTACTTGCAGCCTCTGTGGAACTCTAAAAGCAAAAAAGAAACCCAGCATTGGAAAAAAACCTCCATTTCATTTCTGTATTTTTGTTGGGTTTTTTTTAGTTCCTTAAAGCACAGATTGCCAAAAGGATTTAAAATTTGACACCATGTTTTTTAGGTATGGCTACTCAGGAAAGATAGGCAACAAAATAATGCACCTTTAAAATCAAAGTAATTAATCCTGATCCACTGCCGCTAACGCTGATGAAAAACTGTTACGGATTTTTGTTGGATCTTAGAGCAGGCTCTAAACATTTTCTTACACAACAGGTTAAACATATTACTACAACTCTGCATTAAAAACTACTCTTAAATGTAGAATTACTCCATCTAGAGAAAACCTGTTACTCACAACTCCCTCCTACCCTTCCTGAGCCCTCTCCCAAGCGACATGAGATCATCTCTTTGTGTGTTACCTTGCCACCGGGCGAAACCTGTGTTTGTCCTTCCGATGTTTGTGGCGTACATGTTTTCTGTGACCCAGGAGATGATGAAGACACAGGTGTTGATGCTGCTGCTGCTGCTGCCAGTGCTGGAGGAAGGTCATCTTCATCACTGCAGTTGATAAAAGCAGACAGATTTTCTCATTAGAAAATGTCACTGGACTTTTCACTGCACTTGTGTCAGAGGAGGCACTGGTAACCTGTATGTCTGCTGTAGTGCTTTGAAGTGAAACTCCATTTACTCTTCCTTCTGTAATGCAGCTACCTTTTCAAGTAAATTAGATTTTTTTTTAAGCTTTAAAGATTCCTTAAAAATGGATCGGCTCGGTACCTCTCATCTACAAATGGAAATCTTATGGTTGTTATGTGGAAATAGCATTTCTGTGGATTATGGATATATGCATAAAGGAACTGACTAGGTACTACTCTGCTTTAATATTTATTCTTTTCTATGGAGGCTGGCAGCATTGATAAGAACAGATCTGGTGATATCCATCCCTGGATCTGACTGCCTCATTGGCTTCAGACAACGGTAGATTTCACACCCATTATGCAGCTAGTCTGTGCAGTTTTCAACCTATTTTTAAAGGAATTTGATTGACTCCAGAAAGGATCTCTTTAGAAACATTCTTGTGAGGGTATCTTTTTCCTGTCCCATTTCTTCCATGTACGGAGAAAACTTTATTTAAGATGAGGTTGCACGCCTCCCCTGGGCTTTAGGCTGTCAAGCTGAACCCTTTCCATCTCACCTACTGTCACTACTAAATGAGAGCCAGTAAAGAATGTTTTACCTTCATTTACTTATACAGAATCCCATTGACTACAAATCACTGGGATCAGTCAGCCCTGAGTCGGGATGTTTCCAACTGTTAATTGCAATTGGATGGAGGTAAACAGAGTCATAATTTGGCCTGTGGAAGCCTTATTACTGGGAATGACGTGTGAAAAGGAAAGACTACAGCTTGACAGTTTAATGCACAGCAAAAAATAATGAGAGAAATTACTTCTGCTCATAAAACAGCACAAATTTTCACTACCAATTAGGTACTCACAGTGCACAGAAGCCTGCCATGCCAGCTTTACAGATACTTCCAGAACAGAACTGTACTTGATTTATTGCCACTTGAAGGCAACATGCCTGGGCAACACAAAAAACTTCAAAACTACATGACATACAGGTTACACAACCTCATGGTGGGTTGCCTAGCAATGTTTTTGATTATGGCATAATGTTTTGGTGATTAATGTTATCTTTTCCAAATTTATTTTTTTATTTCTTCTGGATAAGGATACAATTCAGCACCACAGCATGCATAGTACAGAGTACATAGCATGCATAGGTTTTATGCTGGAAAGAAAAATGTGAAATCTTTTGGACCTGTTGAATAGACATTTTATTAATGTAACAAGACCAGAGCTGGGCTGTTGACCTAGTTAATCTCTCTTTCATAAACATGTAGCTGACATTTTCTCAGTCCTTGCTCCCCACTCTCAGCAGGAATACACTGGCACCCTCCACATCTTTGCTGGGTAAAGCTGCTCTGGTCCATACAGGGAGTGGAAAAAATAAGGGTTTGGGTCGATTTATCAGCCATCAAGCCATCAGCACACTAGCTGTAAGACCGAGAATTGGCCTTCACTGTATTAATTTCACAATAATCCTTCACTATTTCTTTGCATTTCCCATATTTGCATTCCAGATACAAGAGAATTTAAATTGAATAGCATTTGGGTTTACAAAACAAACATAAAAAATTGCAGTCCAAATTTTTATGCCACAGCATAGGTGACACCCATGGTTAGATATGTTTATCTGCTGTTCCTCACATCTAATACTGGACAACTGAGAATCCACGTGGGAGCAAGAAATGTTCAAAACTGTTCCTCAAAACCTCATCAATCAAAAAATGATTATGTGCTTCCACATGCTAGTCTTGGTCTCTTGGACAAATACCAATTTGGCTAATAGCTCTTTTTCCTCCTAGCTTCAATTTGACTCATTCTTCTGTTTCTTCTCCTAAATAATTTTTCAGTTTTGGTGAAGCAGATTGTCAAAAAGACAGTATTCTTAACAGTGAAACATAAAACAGCTACATGTTGATATTTATTAGAATCCTTTTGTAGAGATGGAAAAGTTTTCCTATGTTGATATATATTTACTGACATTAGAATGTTAAGCTCCTGGAGGGACTAACAGTTGCCATTTCACATAGAAACCATATGTATTTTTTCTTTATTATGTCATTGGCATACTTGTACTTACAAGTTTATGCTGACATTATCTTTTTTCCCCCTATTTTTTGATGGCCTTGCCTGTCTTTTTATGGGAGGACAAATCAACACTTTCACTTCTGCTCAGTACCTCACGTCTCTAGAGACTTTCAAGTGGAATTAATTACGTGTAAATGGGATGCCAAAGTCCTGTAGGCTCAGATCACTCTTGCCAGGATGAAGAGAATTAACTTTGCTGGCTGTAGCTGTAGCAGGCTCAGCAATTTCTTCATGTGACAAATCACAGAGAGGGAGGGTGTGCTTTCTGAGAGGGAATGGCTCACAGCACAGCTTGATGCCCCAACAACTAAAGACTGTTTTCCTCATTTTGCAAATGGGGTTGTAATGAAGCCCACAGAGCAGCTTGCTCCAGCTCACACCAGGTCTCTGACATTTCATGTGGTAAAGAGGTTTTTAATTCCTAACCCATAAGCTCAGGAAAAGGTGGATGGCCTGCAATTCAAAGGGTTAGCAACTGCATAGGGAAGGCAAATTCATTTTGTATTAAAAGCCTGAAGATTCTCAGTGATGAAAGGAATGGTATCAGTGTAAGATCATTATCATGTTATTGCACTCATGCCTTTCAGGAAGCATAACTAGAGCAATAATTAGCATCCCCTTTCATTTTCAGCTGTAGTAGGCAAAACCACGAAGATAGTGCAGTATGTTACTCACAAACTGTACTGCCTCGTTAGCTTCCTCACACGAGGAGCTTTAACCTCCTGCTTTTCTGTAGGGACAGTTGTTGGTGTAGTTTCGGGTCTCACTGGAGCTGGACTTCTAAAAATAGCAAGAAAAACATATGTCATACAGGCTTTATTTAAACTACTTCAGGCATATGAACAAAGTTCTAACTCATCAACACTTATTTATCTTGCAAAGTGGCAAATACCCATTGAAGTTCATCCTTTTGTTCCATTTATAGTTCACAGGCCAGTGTGCCTGTACAGAATAGGATGTGTGAACTCACCCTCCTGTGCTGGGCATACCATTTATAGAAGCAGCCACTGGTTACAAACACAGACCCTGTGTGAAAGACCATGTGGGAATACCACTATTTCCAAAATACCACTCTTTCCAAAATACCACATTTTAATAACAGACCAGAAGTTCAGTCACGTCAGAAGTATTTTAACAGATTGTGTGTTTAACAAAAGCTATTTTATGAATTGTGAAACTTGTTCTGCTTAGAATAGTTTTTACCTGAAATTAAACATTATCCTTCCACCTTTGAAAGAGTAGCTCGAAGGAAATGAACTAATGGATTTGATCCAAGAAAAACGATCAAATCTTTCCCTACTTGCTAGAAAAAAGCAAAACTCAGATGTATTTCAGATGCTCATTGATGTGAAATACACCTGCAGAGCTCCAGCAAGGGACATATGAGGAAGTCTACATGAAAGAATCTTCTCCTTAACCATTTATCAGTAGAATTAACTCAGGCTTCAACACAAAAATCATAAACTAAATACAAGATACAATACATAAATCATACTAAATACAAGATCCTCATAACCTTGAGAGGAGACCAGTTCAACCATGAGCTTGAGGCGCATGGAGACACATGAAACATCTTAAATAAATACTGCTTTTATTTGAAGCAACAGGTTATGGTTAAATACACTATATGTGTACTATAAACATAATAAATATGCCAAACATTAAAAGAGCAATTTGAAAGTCCTGATTAACAATTTGTGAAATGGTATTCTGCCATCTAATCTGAAGTCAGATTCTAAATTAGTAACTTGACCAGCCCTACTGATTGCTGGTGGGACTGCTCATGCACATTCCACATGTACATTCCACAACTGGTAAAAGTTTTCTAAGTCTTCTTGCATTGTATTAGCCTTCTAAAGCCATAATAAGATAAGCCATATTTAATCTTCACAATTTCAGATCCCTCTGATGCCCCTGTGTGTTTTAAGCTTCATTAAATCTCTTTGATAACTTCTGAACCTGCTGTTCAGCTACAACAGAACCTACTGAGATGCCACAGCCTTCAGGTTATATATTCAGTTCTCCTAAATGTGTTTTAGTCTTTGGAGAGGTCACAGAGCATAAGGTGCAACAATGGAGTATTAAAGTACAAAAGGCATAGATAAATCATAAACTTGACTACAAGCTCCACTTCTCATGACATAATTTTTGTATATTTTTCTCCCTCTATTTGTTCCCATTAATTTCAAGAAGTTAGTATAGATAGCAGCAAGATTCACATCTTTCCTTTTCCTCAGTTCAAATTTCAGGGTCAGTCATGTATATCACAGATTCTCAATGACATTAATGCAGAACAATCCTGCCAGATTTGAAGACCTTTTGCTGAGTTTGTTAGCCTATTAGGCTGGCAAATAAGGGGAAGATAAGCAAAGCAAAAAAAAAAGCCCAAATCATCTGTTTTAGTCTTGAAGTCAGTATATCTGATCTGGAAATCTGTGAATCAACATCATTATGGAAGCTCCCAAGGTCATTTTTATCAAGTCAGACTTCAAACTGGAAGTCAACTCTAGCTCTTCTTTTGCTCAAGCAAAGAGAGCTTTTGACAACTGAAAAAAATTACTAGTTCCATTTACCCAAAATGGTTTCCAACTGAAGTCTGACACAAGCAGGATAAATATGTTAAGACACATTAAACAACTGATAGTCAAATTCTGAAAGGGTGTAAATGAATGTAATTATTCTGTCAGTATTTTCAGCTCAAATATATTAGCTGACATTCTTACTCTGTATGAGCGGTCCTCACAACTTTCCAATACTTTTGTAAAAGGGTACCTTACAAATTTTAAATTTTTTCATCAACTCAGTGAGAGCAGAAACAAAAGTAGTGGTATAAACTACATGAGTTGAATAATATTTCCTCAAAATGATAGCAAGAGATGCACTAACGCTATGAAGGGGTTCAAGAAATAGCAGAATGTAGAACAGGAAAGCTGGTAACAAAGCTATTTCCAGTTCATGGGTCCTTCAAACTTCTGTGATGAAAGTAAGTCAGATACTTTCACGCAAAGGAAGATTTGAAGTGATAATTTCAGCTCTTTTAATGTGTTCCATTTTACAAAGCCTAAATATCACCTTTGGAATATCGTGGTCTGTAATTTAAAGAAAAAGGGGGATTATGTGGGGCTTTTGAAGCAGTTATTTCGATTACCAAAATCAAATTTTTGTTTGAAAAGATGTAGTGCAATTTTGTAACTAGAGCAGTTTACAATGATGCAAAGCAAGTTATGAAACTCACTTCTACATACGAAAAATTTAAGAATTCTAAGTCTGAATTAATGCTGAAAAAAATGTTTGATGTGAAAAATTTCACTCAACTGTAAATAAAATGTTTGAGATATAAAGAGCATCTACTGTCTAATCCAATAAAAAGATGAAAAATGTATTATTTTCCTTTGAATGCTGCAGATCTTCAAATGAGAAAAAAAAAGTCAAGTAAACTTTAGACACACCTACCCCTTTTTAGTCATTGTAACTGCTCAGATAACTTTACTTATGTTTTGTATCACACCAGTAAAGTATTCCACTCACTTATGTTGCAAAATCAATAAAAGCAAAATCTTCCTTCTCCTTAATATAAAAGTTTGTCATAATTTTTGTTAGGGCTGGAAGCAGCAACTACCTTTCCCCTGATATTTATCAGGCCTCTGGGGGAGGCTGAAGCACCATTTACTTGCACATTTTGAGAAGCTGAGGGTTAGGTGGGATGTAAATAGAAGTTACCCCTGAATGAAAAGGAGCTGTGGCAATGCCTCTACCCCAAGAGGCCATTAGCACGAGATGAAACGTTAGACAAGTCCTACCGACTGCAGAGCTGGAGTTTTGCCCTCATTAAAACCTTGCTAGGTTACCTCTTTCCACACTAGACTAAAAATTTCCACGACAGCTCCTGTTTCATCTCCAAACACTCTTACTCAGTCTGAATTTGCTCAAAACTGTTGCTCCTCTCCCATCAGCAACCAGATGCAAGAAGTGCTCAGCTTTATCAACCCAGAGCCTGATCCGTGTTTTAAAAATGGCAGGCTTTTAATATCACAGAAAATATTTTTAAAAATCTCATTGATATTCCAGAGAAAGAAGCAGAATAACTTCTGTTATTACCCTTTGATTTCTACAGCCAGAATTCCTATATGGAAAGATATGATTTTTGAAGAGAAGCTCTGTAATTACTTCAATTATTTAAATATAGTGATTATGTGCAGATACCACAATTTCAAGTTTGTAGTCCTATGCAAACTACACAGCTATATAAACTACTGTAGCCCTGTACAAACCATACAGCTTCAGGAAAACCCAAAGTGTTAAAAGATCAGTGGGACTCAGAATTAAAAAGAAAACGTACAGTGTATTACAGTTCCTTTAGAAGGCTCTTTTCCAATGTCATTAATTCATAAGAAACCTTTTCCCTGTAACAGTAACCAACCACTACTGCATACAAATGAAGGTACTGAACCAAGACAGAGTTACTTAATGACCTGGCACCTTACATAAAAATCTGTCACTTCCTGGTGAGAATGACAATAACAGCCATGAATGTCAGCATGCAGTGGCAGGTCATCAGAAACTGCCTGTGCACTGAGAGCCCCAGCACACCCCTGAGCAGCAGCCAGCACGCTCTCCTGAACTAGCTTCAGCCTGTTTCACAAGCCTGCACAGCAACACAAACATGACCTCGAGAGAGATCCCCCCCAAACCCAAGGAATCCGTTTTGCTCTTGGAGTAGCAGTCAAGATGGTGACTGAAACCAAAACTGCTCACAAACAAAAATTACACTACGGAACATTTCAAGTGACCACAGGTGTGCATTGGTTTAGCTTGAATCTTCCTTGGGGCCAGAATGCATGTGCTCATGCTGAGGCACTCAGGGTGTCCCACCCTGCCTGGGCTCAGTTTGCAGGGCTGGGGCTGCGCTGCTCCTGCACCACCCCTTTATGTGCTGTGGCCTCCAGAGACTGACATGTCTGCCTTGTGCCCTGCTTAGGGGGCTCTGGGCAGACCTCCATGCTTGTCTGAAACGTGGCAAGTGGGCCACATGGGAGAAAATTATTGCCCACCATATAAACTGAATGGCGTTAAATAACTTCTCTTTCCCTGGAGGATCCAGTTCAGGATTTTAAAACCACCAGAGTGTGCTGGGGGAACACACTTCCTGCATTTGTCTTTAACAGGCTTTATCCTCTTTGCTTCTGTTTGTGCCTATTTTGTCATCTGGAACAATCTCTCTCCCTGTGTCTTCCCAGACTGATGCCAAGAGATAGAGGCTAAAAGCCCCATGATTTACAAGGACACAGTCATCTGCATGAAAGCTGACCTGCTTTCAGGTGCTGACTCATGGAAAAGGAAAAAAAAAGCCCCACAGGCTGATTTTGGCTCCTGAACTCCCTTTGAGTGGGAATCTGGTAGTGAAGACTTGGGAAGGATAAGCAAGAAAGAAAGGAAAGAAAAGGAAAAATATTTGATACATGCATTCTTTTGTATATCGAAGACATAGCCTAACAAGCTAAGCAAACACACACAAACACTCAAATCTTTCCTAACTCTGTGCTCTAAGGATTTCCCACATTTCTTTTCCAAAAGGTCATCTGAACTTAAGAAACAATATGTTCTTTTTCACTTTGATAAGGTAGCTTTTCTCAGAAGAGAGGTTAGCTCTTCAAAACATTACTAGGACATTTTAAAGCTACTGCCAGTATCAAATTTTCTGAATAAAGTTTTTTTCTTCTTTTTACCTCCCTTACCTGCCTCCCTATGGATTGCAGATGCATAACAATGTTCCTTGCTACAGCTTGTGTGCTTTCCTTACTCACCAATTGAGTTCTGTTTCTCATAAAGGAAAAAAATTCCCTCCCCTCCCTCGCCCTTATAATGAAAATGTATGAGCAGTCTAGACAAAACCACGGTGCTCCTGTGGTCCAGCAGATACATAATGATGATACAGAAACTGTTCTCCCACGGCTTGGGGTAATGTTGGAGGTCAATATCTCGTATCTAAGGTCAAACTGAGCTACAAATCCTACCCCTCCTCACACAATATGATGAATTCTCTGGTTTCCAAAGAGCCTGGGCACAGTTTAGGGGACAGAGGACAAAGAAATCCACCTCAAGTGGGGTATTTCATCACCTTAACCTCATCTGAACGGTCTGAATACTGCTCCTTTTTCTGTAGCTGGAAGGTTAAGAATACAATTACAAACAATTCGTCAGCATTTGGCTTCAGGCAACAGGTCAAAGAGGTCTTTAATACTCAGAAAGAAGTCAAAGAACATGCCTAGGTGTCCTATCTGCAATCTTTAATGCAGACTGGCATGCAAAGGCTATTCAAGAGTTCAGCTTGAAGTTATGACTTTGATGCAGAAATTACTGGGTGAGGTATGAGGCTCCTGCTAAAAGCTAGAGCAGTAGATCCATTAACCTGTCCATGGATTGAGGCCAGGATAATGTGTATTTAGATATTTGCTTTATTTTTGGAGACGCTGGTTGAAATTTTTCAGTTGGAGAATGATTCTTTACTATTATTTTTTTTTCAAGGTAAAGACTGAATTAAAGAAGACAGAAAAGGAGCTTTTAAAGTGCAATTCAAATTTGTTAGGAAGAAGCCAACACAAATAATGTTTTTAGTTTACCTAGAATATTTCACAATACATTTAGAAGGAGATATTGAAATGTAATGTTTCATTACATTTCAGACTCTGCCTCACAGAGTTAATGCCATTCTGAGTTTAAGAAAACACAACCTGCTTAAATTCACAGAAGTTCATGTCAGGTAAGACTAAGCACATAATTTTTGATCAGCTTCAATTCTGAGCTGCCTGAAAGTTCTTTTGTATATATCTATTTTTCTAGAGAACTGATGTCTTTGACTTGAGGAAACAAGCTGTCCATAATCATCCAGGTGACATACCAGGAAGCATGAAAGCTACCCTGACGTTCACTGGAAGCATATGTGTAAAAACAGATACCGCAGTGCTAGTTTCAGATCCGAATTGTGTATGTGTTAGGCAAACATCAGTAATTTTGCACCTTGCTTATACAGTCATATTTCCAGAGCACCTGCAGAGAGCCAGAGCTCTCTGAAAAAACGTGGTTCAGTTTCACACTGCCTCAGGTATGTCAGCAGGATGTTAGCTCAGAGAGCAAAAGATGACCATTTAAATGTTAGTATAGTTTGTGCAGGTGAGAACAGAGAGGGAAAAGCACAAGAATGCAGATGTTACCTTGAGACACTCTCCTTCCTTGATGATACACAGAAATTATATTTTAGAAGTATCACTTTGGCCACAAAAGGTGTCGGACATTTTCACATAAATTGAAAGGCAGCCAGACTCAAAGCCTGGTGCACCTCAAAGGCACAAGCCACAGCAGGTTAATCACATTCTGACAATCTGTATGAGCAAGGCCTACTCTGCATTGGGCATTCAGAAGAGCGCCTGAGATTGCTTCTCCTGATTCATCTGCACCCCGTAAAACTTGATATAATTTAATGTTTTCCACCCTTCTTTTCTGGTGTGCAGCATCATCAAGCTCTATGAGATAACATTTAATTTTACGTTACTTGTTGAGCAGCTCCTAATGTAATTAGTCTTAATGTAATGGCGTAATTTGGTTTTGGATGGGAAGATTTACAAAGAAAATTAGAATAAATGAATGCACAAAGCACCAGCTGGTGCTTATACCTACTCCCACATAAGAAGAATATTGCTATTTGCAATCCTATGAAAGATGAGATAATTTGGATAACAAGGATCAACAAAGGGTGATGCAGCAGTTGGTCTAAACAGAAAGAAATCCACAGACAAATCCTGAACCATGTGGGATATAAAGCCTGCCAAAGCTGGCAGTAATCCAAAAGCATATTTTAAGGGAAATAAATATTGCAGTGCATAAATGCACCACATGGTGCATGACAGCAAGTGGCAACAGCAACAAGAACCGTAATCACTGACCAGCCAACTTGAGGGCTTCAGCTGAAGAGGGCTCCTGACTGACAGCTGAACTTGTGTTTACACTTTTGATCACTATTTTGAGTAAGAGGCTGTATAATCTCCATCCTCTGCTTGGAGGGTTTTAAAAGTCAGCCAGACAAAGCCATGGCTGACCTGAGCTAGTGTTGGTGACAGTCTTGCTTTGAGCAGGCATAAAATGAAGACAAACGTGTAGCAGATGAAGAAGGCGTTAGTGTTTACATGTAGCAAACGTATCACATCTAAGCTTTCCTAAGCACCAAGTGAACATGAAGAAAAAAGTTTATTATCACCAAAGCCTGTTGCCAGATAATTCTTGTTTTACAAATTTTGCTTCAGTTCCTTACCCAGCTTGTTTAACTTTGGGGCATTTTTACCAACGTGTCTACTGTTGGACTTGTCCCAAGATTAAAGTTTAGTCCGCAAATAGGCTATGCCCAGGGACAGCCAGCATTTTGCCTTGTCAAGCAGTAGCAATTCCTAACATCCTGACTATTTTGGTGTAATTCTTAACTTTGGAATTCCTTAAGCCAGTACAGCAGAGTTATACTTGGGCTCGCATTTAGACATGTTTGAAGAAGAGAACAAAATAAGAAAATTGCAGACCTCTATCTTAAATACATTCCAAATCTGTATGTGTGAACCTGCATGCACATGCACACAGGTATCCATGCTATAGGCTTAGCCAGGTGGTCACAGCCAGAAAGAAAACAAACTTCAAAGAGTTTTCAGGAGAAATTAATGTATAGGCGCTGGGGAAATTGTACAGATGGTGCTTCTGTCTGGCAAAGCTTTGAATAAGAAAACAAATTCTCTTGATAGGGGGTTCTGTGGTTAGCCATATATTCCTTCTATTTAATAATTTAAGCAGGCTGGCAATTAGGCAGTAGATTTCCAGAAAGAAAGTTCAACAGTTTATCTTTCTAACATCCATCCCTTTACTGAGAAATGGGTGAGGTTTATAAAAAGGTGAAAAGGTGACTGATTCATATTCCTTTGATACTCTGCAGGAGAGAAACCTCCGCATCCCAAATCAGGGATCAGGGGTGGGACAGGCCCCTCATCAATAGGAAAGTGTGAGCAGAGGTGATAGGAAAGCAGCTGACTACATTTTTTACATTTTTATTTTGCACAACACTTTATACTTCATTATACAAATGTTTCTGGAAGACAGCTGGAATCCTGATCTCTCAAGGCTAAATGAATCAAATAATAAAAAAAAAATCCTAGTTGGTGGAGGCAAGGAATGGGAGCCCTACAAAAACTATACTTAAGAACATTCAGTAATCTCAAACCTGAATTAAATCAGGTATTTAATCAGCAAATTCCCCCTGAACACTTCTACCTCAACACTTCCATCTGGATGCAGAGACACGTACCTGGCTGTAAGGAATTCTCAAACAGATAGGAAAATATTTCTGCTACTTCCCCATTATTGCTTCTGGGACCATGACAGCGTCTTCTCTTACAGCACTAAAGAATAAACTGTTCTGTTAGAAAGGCTTTTCTAGCTCTATTGTAAGACAAATTCCTCTTGCTTAAAGAGGACACTCAAACCTTGCTCCTCTTGCTTCCTCTTGCTCTTGTTTAAAAGGACTGACATGGTCACTGCTTCCCTTGAGCACTTGGGGTCTATGTCCCTAAAGAAGTACCACTAAAAACCATTGCAAAACGACTGGCATTACAAATTCCAAACCAAACCAATGTTGATGCAAACACATTTTTACTACATGATTTAACAAAGCATGCCTCACCATGCGAAATGGTAACTGCAAACTAACTGTATCTCTTTTTGACTCAACACAGACAGTATAACAAGAAAAAATAAAACAAACAGCAAATACATAAATAACATTTTTTCAGGTATTTCTTCTTCCAAAACCCAATGTTCTGTTCTGCCTTGTCCAAAATACATACAGCCCAGCTATATAGTTACTAGTAAATGGTTATACAGTACATATTACTTTGGTGTTGAAGAAAACGTGTGTGCTTTCAAGTTTTTTACAACAGAGCTGTGATACAGAAACATCTGACTCTTCTTCATAGGATTCCTGTGTCTTATCGAGGTAACTCGTGGCTCTCCTATTTAACCTGCTACAGAAATTCCTTTCCTGTTAGCTTCTCTCTTTTGACTTTGATCAGCTGAGAGCTCTGCCATATGCAGCCCGGATGGATCCAGCAGCGGCAAACATCCAGCTTCCCTGTAGCCACTGTCCAGATCTGCTGCTCTGGTACAGGTTATCAGCAAAGCAGCAGGGTCAGCAAGGGGAATGGACGACTATGTCCCAATTTATAGTGCACTCTATCAGTCTTAATTGACGATTAAAGAGGATGTAATCTAGAACACTACAGCACGTATTGGGTTACTGAATGACCAGCTTTTTCCTCATTTAATGTTGGAACCAGCACTTGAAACAGTCTGGAGGGGAAAAAAAGTCCTATCAGAAGGAGAAAAACCTATAGAAACATGCAGCACTGCTCTCCAAAAGCAGGGAATGAGAGAGGACTGTAGTCTGCTGTGACCCTACATCCTCCTGCATCTTAATCTGAAGTGTACAGGTTAGCTATTAACAGGAAGATCAGGAGACAACTTCACACTTCCAGCCTGTGCACCAAATGACAAAGCAAATTTAACAAGGTTTCCCCTCCTGAAAGCTGACAAAATAGTGCTATTTCAGCTTCAGCTCTGATTTTCCCCCCCATATTTAAAATTACTTAGATAAAGAAGTGTTTGGAGTTTGCCAGAAGACACAGAAAACTGGTGGATAAACTGCCTGATACATGACAACTTTGCATAAACACAACATTACCCTGAGGCCATGCCCAAGAAAATGACTGGAGACCTACTTGTAGCAAAAGTGGCTATACCACACATACATATGAGTAATTACTAGTTGAATAAGAACTAATTCTACAAAGAGCTATAGCAATTCTTAGCCAAATTGAGTCTGTCGTGGCAGATGCTAAAATAATTGCTCAGGGAGAATACAGGCCATATCCAAGCAGTTAATTGATTAGAAGTGCAATATTCAGAATGGCAATGGAAGAGCAGACAAAATGGAAGCAAAGACAACACAGTTTTTTAATCAAACAAGCGCTACTCCCCTCCTCTGCCATCCTCTAGTTCCCTATTTGTATGAACAAATTATGATTCAGTTACTGCTCAAAACTGCATATGTTTGCTTACTAGCTGGCCTGAACAAATTTCCCTGTGTCTTAGGTCTGGAAAAAACATGACATTTTGTAGTGTTTTGTAGAGTCATCAGTGTGAAAAATACACAAAGTCATTGTCCCTGCTATAAATCCATCACATCAAAAGAGTAGAGTACTGTTAAAAAGCTGTGACAGCTACTGGTTTCAACTGGCAAGATATTTCAGCAAACAAACAGTCCTCAAAGATTCACAGAGGTATTGTTTACAGAAATGTCTGCCTGGGTACTTGCAGGAATAAAAATTTATATTCCACGTGGAAGGGTTTTTTACAAAGGATACTTTTGCTTGTCTCCGCCAAAGAGAAGAGAGAAACTCCCAGGCAATTTGTCTCCCAATATGAACTAACCCTTGGCTCTACTCAGATGCAATTCCTAGCAGAGCAAAAGCTCATTTATGTCCATCAAATTCCACAAAACAGAGGTTATACAGGATGTTATTGGCAAATAGATCACATGCTGGCTGGCTGCAAAGGTGCATATATCCCTGCAGAAAGGGAAGCTGCTTGTAGGAGAAAGAGAATGGTTAGACATTGGATTTATTTTGCATTTTACTCTGAGTTTTGAATTCAGGCTGTTAAAATTGGTCTATCCCTTAAAATTGGTCTATCCTGAGCATTGATTACTTGTATATCTGCACCTCCAGGACACAGCAATAAAAGAATATCATTTCATTTGGCACAACTGACTGTAGAGGAAATGATGCTTGACATAACACAGATAAAAATAGATATAAGACAAATATACACCAGAATGCTGCATACCAAGAACTCCAAAGTGACTTTTATAATTTTACAAGCCTGGATGTGTGCAAAAGAAAACAGTGATATTTGCTTTGCAGCCAGGTTGCCAACCTTACCTCATGCTGAATAGTACTTTACCTCACAAAGCACACCACTTATTTACAGTTCAGCAAGATGCAGCAGGAGAAAACCTATTCCGAAATGTGGAGTAAAAAGACTTTGTTTCTACAGATGTAATGGAGAAGTTCAGCAGAAGTGATTAAGGAAAACAAGTCTGTAGCCACATTCCCATAGGGATATATGAATTAGATCCTCCTGCACTGCTTCTGGAAGTGACAGCAAGCCAACAAAGGGTGTTGTGGCAGAGACAACATATGAAACCTATTTCTATTAAACAAAGAAATAGGTAGTTGTGCAATGTATGTGATGAATTTTCTTAAGAAAGAAAAGAGTTTTCTTAAGAAAGTTTTGTGGAGGTCTAAGAGGAGCAACAGCACAGGAGAAAAGTGGGCAATTCTAAATATCAGAGAGACTTTAAGCCTCTTGGACAAAAGAGAAAATCATGGCCTATCAGGTGAGAAGTCACAGCTCTGCAGGGTATCCCTAGATGAGAGACGTGGGGAACTGGGCATCACAGCTGCACTGCAAGCAGGCCAGGCGCTGCCATGGGAGGCAATAGCATCACCTCTCATGTCTCCTCCTGCCTCAGCACCACCAACCATCCCCACCATTCTTCTCTAGGTAGCTGCTTTCACTAAGCAAACACAGCAACTCTGCTAGCCCCATCTGATCAGAAAGGAATTTCCGAATTATGTGCATTTTGAAGGCTAGTGCACATTTATAACTTTATAGGAAAGATATACTTTTGAAATAAAGGTTGACAAATTTTCACAACTATAAGTGTTTCTTTTTGAGTTCAGAATGATTTAGTTTGTCAAATATAATTCATCACCCCCTTCAACTAGACTTTTCTGTAAGGTGATTAAATGTCTGTTTTCTGTTGCAAGAGTCACCACCTGAAAGTTATAAAATGAAATCATGAGATGACTAGTGCTCCAGTACATGTGTATATTACATATACATGAATATACATAAAAAGCACATACACTGGCGTAATTAGCTGACTAACAGCCATGCTGTAATTGCCATGCTTTAAATCAGTAATATTTGTCCCTCAAACTCTCCCCTCAGATTTCAACACTGAAGATGTCCGAAGTGATGGCACTACCATACACACAGAGGCAGGCGATTTCCAAACGCTCATGCTGTAACCTCCTCTCTGATCACCTGCTGGAAGACAGCACACTGTGCCACTCAAACAATGTTTACAATTAGCATGCCTCTTCAAAATGGCCACTCCAGTAAAGAAAGACTATGATCCACTCTTAACAGAAGAAAAGTACAATCAAAAGTAGTCATTACTGTCTGCAAATGAGCCATTTTTCTGAAGGCTGTATACCAAATGCCTCTTCTTCTGCAAATAGACCTTGCACAAATCAGGAAAATGCAAACACAAGGATATTCCAGTTTGTACACCTAGCATGTTTTTGATATAAAAGTTATGAAAAATGACTAATTTTAATATAAGCTTTTCTAAGAGTGTCGCTAGACCTGGTTTCTCACTTGGATTTTTTCTCATTTGTTCAAGTATATACACTCAGTCTGATCTTTAAAGCTGAGCTTTTATCAGTTCTTAAACTGTATCCAATATATATGTGTAAAATATGCTCTGTTCTGACAGCCACCTTCTCCTCAGGTCATTGCATGGTGAACTTTACACAGCAACTTGGAGATGGGCAAATTGAACTGTAACAACAGGTTGAGATGATGCTTGGAAAATGCCTCATTACATCATACATTAATTTTATGCTTTCCCTACAGACAAGAAGCAACAGACCTTACATTAGGGTCCTGCAGACTGGAGGTCTTACTGGGATTTACAAAAGAGGTCTCTTCTTTCACAGCCTGTTAAAAGAAGGAGCCAAAGTTTAGTACAACATCCATGCACTTAGGATAAAACAACTGTTTATTTAAAAAGATATTCCTGTAAGCACCTCAGAAAACTGCAGTACTCAAAATGCCTACTCTGCCCAGATTTAAAAGGCATGATCTTTTTGAGTTTTCATCTCCTGCAGCTGAGATTCACTGTGATGAGCTACTATGTACAATGTGCAGGGCTGTAGTGTAAGGAAGAGACTCATACTTGAGGTGAAAGAAAGGAACACTGGCATTTCTGGCTCCTCCAGAAAGCATTTGGGCAGAAATCATACAAAATCTACAGAGGCAAACATGCTGTAGTTGAGTTGTCCTTTCAATTGGAGTAGAATAAATATTTATGTAGCCTAACTGAAATAATGATGCCAACTCTTCATTCAGTCTTTGAGAACCTAACTGAAAAATGTGATCCCCTACATACATTCACACTGTATGCACAATTCACAGAAAATCTCACCCACTACTGCTCTCTGCTAAATTACAGAGTCCTGTCTCTCACATGTCATTTGTCTGTGAGTTGAAAATACTAGTATTGCAAAATAACTTACATAGCAATTGCTTTATCACCTAGGAAATGCCCAATTCGGGCAGGTGTTGATATACCCTTCAGCTGAGATGCGATATTCCACAATCCATGTATAAATGGCAGTGTGAGCATAACACTGCACTCCCTACAGAAAACAATGACTAAAGAGACAAGAGTGTCTCCAAATCAGGCATGGACTTCTCAGACTGTGGCACTTGCATCCTGCTACATGAAGAGAAGGGAATTGAAATGGTCCCACGACAGAGCGATTTTTCAGTGTTCAGCATCAGAACCACAGTAATTTGAGGCCACAGGTCCAGATCAAATTAAATTAAATGTGTCACTCTAATCCTCTTAAAAAGGGATAAAACAGATTTCTTCAAATCCATCAAATCCAAATCAAAGGATTTTATGGATATGTAAAAATATTGTAAATGTTACGTAAGACCTTCCATTCAATACAAACTGATATATTCCATTTGAGGGTACTCATGGGAAAAGGAAACAAAATCAAAGCTGAGTTTCTTCTAAAACTAAGAAATGAACTAAAATAAAAAGATCAGTAGGGATACTCAATGCTTGGGGAAATCACCCAAGCTGGGATAGTTTTGGGTTTGTTCTCCCCTTGTGCTAGAAGGAACAAAACCTTCATCGCCACTGCCCAGATCATTGTTTACCAGATCACCAGCCATGGTGGGAAGAGTGTTCCAGCACAATTAACTGTGTGGGCAATTAAACTGGAACCACTGGAAGCCTGATAGAAAGTGAACTCTGTTCTGAGCCCAGGCAAGTGCCTGAGGTGAGGAGTTAGAGAGCATTTTGAGATAAGTGCCTTGGTAGGAAGTTCATCCCTTCCTACTAGAGTTGTTGCACCCTGGATATTGATACCAAACCCACCATCAGCAGAGAGAAGACCCTCTGACCCTCATCAGCAGGTTTGCCCCTCTCCTAGGGGCTAGTCTACTCAGAGGAAGCTAGTTTATAGCCAGGTTACTTGGGAGAGAACAGGATCTACCAGAAGTACTGGAGAAGCTCCACTCAAATGTGGTGCCCTTAGATATTTGGGTTTAATCTCCTTCAAGCAGAGGTTTCCTCAGTCCTGCACAAATACTCCAGAAATTAAGGAATCAGATAAATGTGGGACATAATCACACCATCACCATCATTGTAACTCAACCACCAAATGTTTTGCTGTTAAGGTTTTCAGTGAATTAGTGTCACATCATAAATAATTTTGGGATTGGGAATGAAATTTTAAAATTTTAATACATTTGTAGCTTTAAGAAATTCATCTCAGCTTTAGAGAACTTTTTTTATTGTCTTCTAGTGGCTCTGTCTAGCATAATGTTTATTCAAAATCTATTGCTTTCTTGAAAGGAAAGAAAAAAAAATTTAAGGACTTGAGAGAAAGCATTGAAAATCATTCTTTGTTGGCATAGACGAGCAGTGGAAGCAATATTTCTTTGTTCTGCAGAAATTATAATGCTTTTTATAAAGCTGTTTGGTTTCTGAAAGCTGTAAACATGAATCCAGCTGCCAGAAACCTAATACAAAGTCTCTTCTTCCACACGGATATCTTAACAACATTTTATTGTTAAGGCTGTCAAGCTAGGTGCTTATTATGTATCAAATTGGTTACTTTTTAAAACTTATACTCAAATAAATTTGAGTTTATGCCAATTTTCACCAAATTAATTGATGTGCATTTCAAGATGCACTTGAACACAACAATAGGAAAGAGATCAAGAATGCAATGCAGGGGTTGTGACCAGTAATGAAATTATTAAAATTCCACCTACTTAAATGCTATAAGCCATGGATCTCATTAGCCAGCTGAGAGGGCTTTACTGCGTTAGACCTTTGGTTTCTTCTCAGCTCTGTGACTCCATTACTGCTCTCTTTTGTCTTCTCTGCATTGGAAGGCTAAACCTGCATCTCAGGAAGTCCTATATTCCTTAACAGCATGACCAGCATTCTCCCTTGATAATGAATTTCTCTTGGTACTAATTTTCCCTGTTATTACTCATGCTTTAGAGGTCAGAAAACACTCCTGTAGCCACAAGTAAGCACTGCAGACCAGTGAGCAAGCAATCCTGTTCTAAACTGTAAGGAGAGAGGGAGCATGCAAAGAAATGGGGAGGCCTGAATAGGCTCAGGTGATGAGGTTGGCCCTCAGGGTGCCACGGGGTGTGCATTGGCAGGTACAGATTAATAAGGATGGGCTCATTCTTCTCATTTTATGCCTCTCCTCCCTGTCTGTGGAGGAACAGGCAGGGGAAAATGTCATACTTGCAAATCCTTCTGCAAAGAGCTCCATCCATCAGAAACGGTACCACCCTTGCTTCATTGAGGGCTTGTTGGCTTTTGGTTTGTTTGTTTCAGAAGGAGCTCAGTAAGTCATCAAGTGGCAGCCTGTTGCTTCTATTTTTCTTAACACTGCAAATCACAGTCACTAACCACAGAAGGACTTCCTCAGGCTCACTGAAAAGATGTGACTGTAGAACAAGTGCTACACTTGTAGACAGCTCTCACAATGTAATTCCCAGATGGTTTGCCTTCATTTGAAAACAAGTGCACCTGCTGGAGCCAGGATTGGGGTTTCCATTGCAGGATACCTTCCAGCAATGGAGCAAGAGGTTTTAGCCAAGGGCACCAGGAGGTGCCTGGTGGGGAATGTACATATAGAGCTGGGCAGAGGCTCTCACCCACTCAAAGCCCAGCACTGAGCTGTGTAAGAAAGACAGTGGCAGAAGCAAAGCATGGAACTGCTCAGATCTTAACTAAGGCAGATTCTCCCCTCCCACAGAGACTGCTGCTCTGAGGGAGAGATTTCAGGGCACAGCAGACCTGGAAGCCTGAATTATACAGAAGCAGATTCATTTAATAATTACCCAAGGAAAAACAAGCTACTCTTCAGGATACCAGACTGCAAACCAAATTAAAGGCTGATCCATGTAATCCATCCACACAATGCCATTCTCTTTTTCAGTCTGCACCAGGCCCAGAGCAAAAGAAAAATCATTAATGTTCTGATTTCATATGCCATTAACTTTCTGGATGGTGTTAGAAACAGAGAGAGAAATATTTTATCATTTTAAGAATTACTTTATACTATTTAGGGACAAGAAACATGACTGGGCAGCAACGCCATTGTACAGGCTCTCTTCATAGATGATTGCAAAGAAATACTAGTTTCACCAAAGGATGAAAAGAGGAGAAAAGTATCAGACTAATATCAAATTTTGCCCACAGCTCTCTAAGCCATCTACCTATGGGCAGCCTGGGAGTTCTCAGACTGCTTTTCAGTTGACTCCTGAGCACTGCTAATCCCTGCTGCTATCCGGGCAGCCGGGTCCTTTGGAGCCTTACAGAGTGGGTGGATGCTCCAGGGATGCTACACCAGACTCTGCTGAGCTTTCTAGAGGGGGTGGGAACATTTTCTGGCCCATGGGAATAATCCCATGCACGAATTCATAAATCCTGGTGACTGGCTTTGCCTAGAGAACAGCAGCTCCTTCGATTTTCTTCCGAAGAAAGAGTTAGCCCCAGGGCAGTGGAGAACAGGACCTTGAAGTGGGAATTGGTTACACTAGGCATTTAACAAGAGGGAAAGTACAGTAAAGACAGAATTCTGGGTGCAGCCTCCCGTGATTTTGCCTCCAGTGGGGCACTGTGCAAGGCAGTCTGTGCTCTTCATGCCTCAAGCAAGCACCGTGGGGAGCTAGTGCCATCTGTGTCTCTCCTCCATCACAAGGGGCATTGCTGGGGCTCTTACCTCTACTGATCCAAAATAGGAATACCTTGGATAAGCAAAAAAAACTGCAGGAAGAACTAGAGCACTGCAGCCGAGGAGGAGTGTCAGGTTCTCATGTGAGAAAGACAAGGGTCTGGAAGGCTCATAGGAAACATATGATGGCTCTTATTTAGCAATTTCACAAAGTTCTCAGTTGCAGAAATGAAGGGAGAGCAACACAGCATTCACATGTTTGGAGATGTTCAAAGGTAAGGAAGCAATGACTCTCACTGCAGTGGCCTGGAAATACTTCTCTATCTTGGCTTTTTCTGAATCTGTAATGATGCTAAGGAGGTCTGAATCATATTTGATTTTTCAGCTCTTTATCAACATTTTATCCTTTCTCAGCCACGCCAAATGTTGGCTGATCTCATTAGATAATACAGGCTAAGGAACATGTCATCAGGAAGAATGTTCTGCCAAGGTAAACCTCCCTCGGTGATCTAATATGTCAAATCTATCTTTTCAGGCAGAAAAGCAAGATGTTTATGTCTCTTGGGAACAGACTACTCTGGTTTTTTCCCTCTGAATGAGGCCTGGCACCATGGCTGTGGCAGGGCTCTTACACATCAAGGCAATTAACAGTACTTGTCTCATCATGTCCTCGCACTTGGAGACACACCAGAGAGGAGACATAGCTGACGTACCCACAGAGCGTTCTCAGTCTTGTGACACCACTGCCACATTTGCCTCCACTATCCCAGGGAATAAACTGAAGATGTCATCAGTTCCCACATTCTGTTTCTGTAAATCCTCACTCCCCTTCTGTACCTCCAGCAAGGCTGCCACATCATTTCCTCAGTTTCTTCCCTGATTTTGAGGTATCATTGCTGACACGCTTCTAATGAGCTGCCATGTACCATATAGTCATCACACACAATCAATGGATGTTTATATCCGTGGCACCATCAGATTCCTGTAGCCTCACTTTTAAAGTTGAGCAAACCTGTTTCCACATAGCAACTGAACACAGAGAAGTTGAAGCTGAGCCATTTTTAAATTCCATTGTTATGAACAATTATAACTGATGCGATGTTGCACTTGCTGCCGTTCCAGTCGAGAGTCCCAGTGCAGTTGCTTCTTTTTACCTAAGCTGAAACTTGTCAGTGAGTTTATTGCTCATCCAAGTGGGTGACTAACAGCAACAGCTTTAGCAAGGCAGGCACAGTGTACATAAGGAGCTGTGGAAGCTTCCCCCACAGCCTGAACACCTCAGCTGCGACCTGTTATACTCACATAATTTCAGTTCTGATCTCTGTGCAAAGACTGTCAAATTGTGCAGCAGCTCAGCGCTGTGAATAAGGACAGGTGGAGGGAGGGAGGAAAGGAGGAGAGGGAAGCAAACAGCACCTAATTCATGATGGAAGAAGGCTGAAATGTTGGAAAAGCTGATCCTTTCAAGGTACTTGAGTCAACATCTAGTGAAAGCTAAGAATTCCTCTGGAGATCCAGAAGGATTTGTTTAAGTCCTATTATAAGAAAGATCGCATATGATTATAAATCCTCAAGTGTCTTCCCCTCACCTACTCTATTTTCATTCATGACCTGATTAGGGTTTGAATCCAGATCTCCTTAAGTGAATAAAGCTCCAAAGACTCAGCTTACATAAAGACTGAATTTTTTTCTAGAAATACATGGCAAAAGCATCTGGACTTTGAAGATGACAAGGCCTTACACTTGAATCTTTCCTTAAAGGAGACAGAACACAAAAAAAGACAAAGAATCATCAAAAATGTAGCTATGACAGACTAGCACTGTGGATCACCTCACTTAGGCACCTTTTCTACCATAAATAATGCATAGATCCCAGTCTCATTTACATTGCAGCCATGGCTTGTATCTGTGTAGAGAGCACAGGATGACACCGGTATCCTGCATGATTTTCTGTGCCACGGTCCAGTCCTTTCCTCAAGACAACTCTAGACAGCACAGGCAATCTGCACTTACTCACATATTTGCAATACTGAAGGCAAAACGACAACATGATACTCGGCCTGTACTTGTTTCTAGGACAGGGAGAAAAAAGAGAGATGGCTATTGACCTGGCCTAAAAATTTACATCTGTATAGGCTTGTAGAGAAAGTTAGTGTGTGAAAGGAGTTAGAGGACTGAACATCCCTTTGTTCAGGCTAAATGTCCCTTTGTTTACTGAGAATCAAGGCAGGAGAACCAATGGCTGGAGAACCCAAGCCTGGCTGATTGAAGATACCTCTCACTGGCCAGCAGTTTCCATTGGGGTTGAGAAAGCAGAAACAAAGGGGATTTTGAATGCTCTTTGTAAGGAACCCTGCATCTCTAAACCACCATTTGCTCACCACTTTTTCTCAGCAAACAACCCATAATGTTCAGCGAGGAACAGCTCATGTAGTAGTAATGTCACTTCTGTTTGTCTTTTATAAACTGCGCTGCAAAAATGTACCTTCAGACTGAGCTTGGCCTTCCCTTGTCTGCAGACAACGGGAAGATGAGAGTGATGCAAAAATCAGCTGCAGTAGAAATCTGAGGGAAATGGGATCCTTCCCTGTGCTAACCTGCTAGACACGCATCAGCCTAAGGATTTAGGAAAGCCTGGGTAACAGGAGCAGAATACAAACACCACTTGTAGATGACAAACTACTAGAACACTGCACACACCGCCTGCCAGAATAAAAAGCCCTGCTGAGATAGTGGTACATTTGCTCAGGAGCCTGTGCTTAATTTTAAGGATAATTAGGATTTGTCCAAAGCCAAAGTGGAGATAAATAGCAACTGAAACCTGCAAGTATCTTTCCTTCATCACTTGGGCCATGAACTATTTGGCAAAAGGGACCCTTTGTGATACTAACAAGTCGTGTCTGCTCATTCACAGCATATCAGCACTGACTCATGCAAGCTGCAAAGGGGTTTTAAATGCCGGGGAGAGATGGTTTTTTGTATTCTGACAGCTCCTTACTGCTGCTTTATACCATTCCCTCTCAAATGAAGAGTCTGGAATATATGCAAAAAAAAAAAANTCAGTTGCTTCACAGTGTTTAGGGCTCCCCTGGAGCTTAATTATGTGGGAACCATGACATGCAGTCTGTCAGCTAAAAGGTGGCAGATCCCTGTGGCACGGTTTGAGAGGTGTGTTGTGAAACATTACTCATTTGCTCTCGCCCTACAGGTAACTGTACAGCCTGGCCTGTGCAAACCACAGGTTCCCACAGCTGTCTGTGGATTCCTCACGTTTCTCACCTGTGGTGTCCATGGCAGTGAGCTCCCAGATCCAGTTTCCAGCATCCCCATGCATGCTGCAGTTTGATTCTATATATGGCACAAAAATATTACCATCTTCCCCAGATTAAAAAAAAAACAAACCAAAACCACCCTCACTCATGTTAGTTTCCTGCTGCTCTGTATCTCTAAACCACAAGCAGGGCTAAGTGATCAGCACCATAACCTTACAAATTTTCAGTCTCTAAGTCAGGGTTATACCTACAGGAGATGTATTGTCCCCTAGGAATGCAACAAACAGCTCTTTGGCACTATTCTGAAATGAAGCAGCACAGAGATCATAATCCAGAACATATTTTTGAATGTCTAGCATCATTTCCCCTGGTTTCATTTTTTAAATCATAAGCACTGGCATCATTCATTTCTAAGGCTCTCCCTTGTGATGGTGTCTAGCTGCCATGAAAAAAAAAGAAAAAAGACAGAAAATTTCTGTCCCAGCTTATATTCTCCATTTGCAAACGTTTAGTCCATTCTCCGAATTAACAAGGAACAGCTTCTTCTACTACATGCAGGAGGTGCTTTCATAAACTTGTCACATCCTGATGTTAGTAGCATATGGTATTGAGAATATTCCTACTGCTTGAAGGGAGAGCTGTTACAAGTACTTCAAGCAACAGTTTGCTAATTTTGGATGCAATCCTATAGTGCACCAATATTTTTCTCATGCTTTTAAACTTAACCATGTGATGAAGGTGCCCCATGAAGTTTCAAAAAGGATGAATTAGACCGTAGATTTTTGGGGTCCTTAGAAGAGCATTTCCTTTCAAATACCATGTGCATAAGACAGAGTGTTTCTTTCTTCCTCCTTTTACAAAGTAGAGGAACAAATCCTCTTTTTTTTTTCTTTCTTTTTTTTTTTTTTTTGTGTTATCACGAAATATGGGAATAACTGTGCTCTACGTGAGGAAAAGCAAGACTGCCTTGCTTTACAGCTCGAGGAATACAGGCTGTGCCTTACAGAATCTAGATATACTTCTTGCCCTGGCTGCCTAGTAAATTGAAATATGACAGTACAAAAAAGAAGAGAAGAGAAATTGGGAGTGTTATGAATAAGGCCAGGAGGCAAGAATTCTCAGGGATATAATATGGAACTGGCATCAAAAGATAGAATTGGGCAGAGGATAACATCATTAGTCCTCCAGATATACTGAGCAGCAGGGTATGTTAGATGAGGTCAAAGAGGGGCAGGATCACAGCCCTGGGGGAATAAATGGGTTTAAATAGTTGTCTTCCACGAAGAAAACTATTCCTTATCTGCTGCTCAAAAGGATACCATGTCTCTCAGCAGTGTAATTCCATCCCAGCTCACTTTTCCCAGAAGATGACTGAACTGCCACTTTGAAATGGCTTAGCTACTAGTATCCAGCTAATTGTTTGGGGGGCTGAGGCCAGGTAGAGAAGATAACTGGGTGGTTTTACGGTATCTGACATGGTGGTTTATCAGGTCCTCCTGTAGCTGCCTTTCCTTCTCCCATCTTCTAGATGGTAGATGTTGTGTTTCTACTGATTCCTTCACCATGAACATTTTCCTACCCTTTTCAGTGCCTGTGTAGCCACAGCTTCCTGCTGATCTTTGCTTGGTCTTTGCCTGCTTATTTTAGCAGTGTATCTGGGAAGGGTGATCTTTCATAATTGACAGGAGGGGAGCTCAAGAGCAGAACTCATCTCTAGTTACACAGGCAATTTTGTGGCTAAGCAGGTAGTTGAATGAGGATTTCTAAGATTAAGGTGACATCCTGATTTACTGGCTATAAATCTTAAGCCATACTTTGTTAGCGCCAAAAACTTCAGGGATTTCAAACTGCACTATATGCCATTATTTTTCCACAATACATGCTATGCTGCAACAGTCTTCCTTACCCTCCCTCCCCTGAAATAATAAGACTTTTCTCATTGAGGCCAAGTCTGCAGACATCTACTTAATGCAATCTGACTTTTAAAGCCTTGTGAAAAACACAGGCAAGAAGGGAAAGATGAATGCTCGGTTTGCTCTGAAAGTTATTTACAACATAGCAGCAGCTAAAGAATAGTGTTATGGCAGAAAAAGCAATGCAGGATATTTTCCCTTGGAAAGCCTCAGAATGAAAAATTAAGGCAGGGCAGGTCAATTGAGAGATGCTTACGCTAAGCACATTTCCTATCTTGCCTTAATAATGTTGTATTCTGAATGCAGCAGCACACACTGCTTCCAGCCTTTAACTATGCAGTCAAACATGACCGTTAAGAATATTCAGGAGAAAATACAAATATGAGAACTATACCATGACATCCTGTAGAAAAGACACACAGGAAAAACAGAGCGTAAACCCAAGGGCAGAAATATGCCGCATAAAACACAGCTGATATAACACGGATTTCAGAGAGGTGAGAAAACTGCTTTAAGCAAAGACTAAAAGAAAAAAAAAACCCAAACAACTCCTTCCTCCTCATGCTGCCAGATTTATGGTTTCTGCTATTGAAATCTAGGGCAGTCAGAATAACCAAATTTTGATATTTCCTTAGATCTAGCTAGACCAGATGTAATCTAGTTCTCAAATGAAAGATCTGCCAGGGAACAATGAATTCACAAAGCTGATTGTTAACGCGGTCCTTTGCAGGGCAAGTTGACCTGGTATGTTATTGTGAAAAGAAACAAAGCAATGGAAAAACCAATATAATTTCTATTAAAAGAGAATAGTGTGCTCAAGGATACCACAGGAACTTGGGATAAGAATTATAACAATCTTTCTACCTCTATTTTTGTTCTTAAAACATTGTATTTGGATTTATTTTTTGGCGCTGATAGCATTATCTTTTGTCCACAAATTGCACTTGAAAAGAATCACACATTTTAGGTTTCAATAGATTAACCTCTGACTGGGAAAATAATTTTTTACAGTCATTCTGTTTAGCATCAGTTTTCAGTTGCATGGCATCATTAAAAAAATGTTTTTGAAACAGGATGTATCTAACATAAACACTAACCAAGCAGAAGCTTAAAATTTAGTTAAAAGCACATGAACAAGTAGGAAAACAGAAGCCTAGCTAATATTTCACACTCAGACATCTAAAGTTAATCCCCTGAAATAAAGGTTGAATCTGGATGTACAGATATTATCATTAGAACACTCTTAACCACAGTTTCCATGAGTGGTGGGTAGCCTCAGAAAACTCCAGAGGTTATTCTTTCTCAGCCACAAAGTAACTAAAAGCTACAGCGACAAAATAGAGATTTCCTGAGGCCATCTTTTCTATTTTCTCAGCCTCTCCTGGCTGTATTAATCATGTCAGTTAGGACAAATTTCCTACTTCCACTATATCAATCATTTTGAGTTACCTGAAGAAACTGCAGAGCAGCTAGAGAATGCTATATCAGTGTGTATACTTGTCTAAAAATAAAGTTCCTGAGCTTCCTCAGGAATTATGTGATTTTGGAAAATGGGTGAAAGTTATGCCAAAACTTAAAAAGCAGAGTATTAAACACAGATTACCTGGGCACCTACTCTAAAAGCAGCTTCCACTTGAGCTTTGAGGATGTTGCACTTCAAATGATCAGGTACAGAAGAAGGTGACACAGGGGCATGAAGAGTCTTTTCTGGTACTTTCTTGTCTTCACCCTGTATTTAATAAAAATGCAGTGACATATATTAGAAAGATAAGTTCATAAAATGATCAAAGTTTAAATTTTTACTTATAATAACTTGATTCAGCAATACTGGATTAAACTTCCAGATTCATACCCTGATAGATACATCTTAGAAGTTTTCAAAACACTTAATGACCTGATACTATTTTCAAAACAAGAATAGCCCCAGGGAAGCCTGAGTAATAGAAGCAAGAAAATGATGGAGTGAAGATACATTAAAAAAGCTCAGCCAGGCCCTGGAGTGGTTGCTCAAAACAGTGATCATACTGAGGATGCAAAACATTGTCTCAAAATATCCCTTAGCAGGAAGAAGAGCGAACAGCACGACTAATAGTGAACACTGGCTTTTTACATCACCCTTAAAATGCAAAGCTTTGTAAATTAAACCAGAGAAATGTGAAGGAATCTCCGCTTAATTTCAAGCCAAGCAAAATCTCCTTCATCAGAAAGAAAAGAAAAATCAAGGGAGTTTAAACATTGCTGATGCTGTTTCCACTTGATGTTGATCCTTTACCTAGGCAGTGATCTCAATCAGAAATTTTGGCCTCAGGACAGTGTTTAGTGCCCTCTTCAAACATGACCTAAAGGTTTTGTGCCTTGAACAAACTATATGCAGCAGAAATACCATATTAATAACCTTCCCATGTAGACAAGGAAAACAAAAAGAAAGATAATATGATCCTAATCTATCAACAAAGAGGGTATGAATAAGACCAGGATTGTAAACATGAAATCTTAAACAATCAAATAATATGTTACATATTTTTAGAGAATAATTGGGCAATGGCATAACAGCCACTGCAAACTTTCCTATTCGTCCTGGAAGTGAAAATTACAGATGAGTAACAGCCTCGATTCATTTTCTGTTCTCATGGCTGAGAAGAGTGAGTGGTTGTGCACATCCAGACAGAACAGATTTGTAATACTGTCATTCAATTTTCCACCAAAACAGGTACAAGACATCAGTACACCAGATCCAGTGATCCCTGAGGTTCACCTCTGTCAAGTATTACAAGACAGAACCAATAGTTTTTTAGCCACTCAAATTACCATATGATTAGCCCTTTAACTTCAAAATCTGTTTCCTTTATCCTTCCTTCTGCCCTCCCCCATGGCATCCCACTGGCGGATGGTAACTACAGCCTTACTGACTCTTTTCACCGGTCCTTGAACAATCACAGACAAATGGGAATATCAGGATTTGGCGGACACTTTCTGCAAGTGGAGCAAGTCACAAAAGCAATCGTGTTGCCTGAGGAAACTGTTCAGCAAACACTGGGGAGGGAAGAGCCAGAACTTAGCAGAACTCTGTTGAGACCTCAAGATATTTATATGTAAGCAAAGTCGGTCTAGCAGCCTTCTGCATCCAAAATGGCATAGCTGCCAGGTATGATTTTGAACAACTGTCTATTAAAGGACTGCTAGCCATGAGATTTTTTTCTCTGGCAAATTTCTAATAATTCTTACATGTTTATTTGTCAAGCTACATTTACTTTTTTTAGAGGAAGATATTTTTGGACTTCCCATTCTCCCCAGTCTCCTCCTAAGGGGAAAAGAAAATACATAAAATGAAAAGTGACAGTGTCTAGCTGGAGCAACTTATGGAACTGTAGTCATCTATTCAGTCTTGAATATAATAGTAGTTCAGCAAGTGTATGAAAAAAACCCCACCAAACCCAAACATGAAATATTTGATTGGTGTCTTTTCTGGGATACTCACGAAACTGAGAAGTGGAGATAATCAAAAGGACAAAATTATTTGTAAAGAAAGCACAACTTTTATTTCACCAATATTCTTGGAAGTCAAAGTGAACTACTACACATTTTAAAAAGGCTCTTATTACTGCCAACTTTTATGTGTATTGATTTCTTACAGCAGCAAGAAAACAACACACTAAGCAGTGGCATTTCTAAAGGCCATGCAAAATCTCACCTTTGTTTTAACACTGTATACTAATTAAACAACATTTCAGTCAAGCAGGATTAAACAGCTGTATTTTACTTGCTATATCAAGATAACCAAGGCTTTTTTAGGAGACAAGCTTCTTTCATAACCCGAAATGTCCCCAAGTCCCAGCCCTCTGTTATTCAGATGGATATAGATATTTTTCAGTCCCAATGTTCTTTTTCCACTGTCCAATTTTCCCACATTGACCAAGAAGAAGATAAAAGTTCCCAGGGCTGCCCTATGGCTGGGAACCCTCAAAAGATCTAAATCTCCTGCTATATTCAGTATTGTGCAGATGACTCCATTTAATGGAGACCGCCAGTGTGAGATCTGATGTGCAAGTCTCACACTGAGATTCTTGAGACGTCCAAATGCTTATGGTGCCTGAAATGGAAAGATGCTGCTAAGAGAGTGCACGCTTCTCAGAAGCCATTCCTGGGTATTCTGTTCTGCTTTAGTCCTTGTTTGGGTCACACTTTAAGGGTTTCACCTTCAAGCAAGCAAGATTTGTTTTGCTTGGACTGCAAGAGGAGCAGCAGCACCTTTAGTGGCTGGTAACACATGAAGAGCAAACATTGCTGCAGTTGCTGCTTGGCCTCGTCCTGCTCACCTGCTGAGCCGGCAGCCAGAGGCCACCATGTCCCCCTTCCCCTCTGGAAAAGCTGACTGCACACAATTACCACTATTAGCATTTCTAAGCATCTATGTAAGTTCCTATTTTTCCTTAATGTCATTAATCTTTACATATAAGCTCGTTCATCCCCCAATTTAACTCCTAAAGTATCACTGTCATCAAGAATATAAAAGAAGATAAAATATTTCACAGCTACAAAAGCACATGCAGAATCTTCCATGGTTCATTTCAGTAGTTTATAATATAATCAAACATCTAAACCTCGTCTGCAGTAGGAATCTCCACATACTATTGCTACAAGAATAAAAGCTGTATTCTACTTTATTTTGCTGTATAATAAAGAAATTTTATATTTCCAGAATCCTCACTGCTCGCAGTATGAAGGTAGCAGCTAGGTAATCATCTGTTGAGCCAGGCTGGCTGCTATTAACATTTTGTTTTCATTTATAAATTTAGCGTATTCTATTTGGAAGTGATTAGAATGCTAAACATGGCATGATGTTATTGAAACTTCCTATTTTATCATTTTTTATTATGCAATTCAAAAGAATCTTAGATGTCCCTTTCAAGTGAAAGTCTCAGAGTCAAACTTGCATTTGAAAGAGATCATATTCTTGCTTAGAATTGCAATTTAAACTCATCTTAAAACGTTTAGAAATCAAGAAAAAACCCATTAGGATACCTGATAACACTCCAGTTTTCCGTGTGCAGTTCTGCTGATCTCAATAATAGCATTGTGTTCACTTTGCTTTCACCATTAATGCAGAAGTTTATTTTTCCAGAAGAGAACATTGGAGAATTGCATTTAAATAGACAGAAGTTGAACAATCTCAGATATATACACATATAAAACTAGAGCCTTTTTTTTTTTCTTTTTCTTTTTTTTTTTTA
>VZRN01002263.1:3197898-3290212 GCA_013397935.1 Dasyornis broadbenti
TTTTTTTGTAGTTTAGGTCTTAGGTTTGCTTTTCTCCTCCCAAACATTTACTTTAAATTCAATTACATTTGCTGATACTAGAACTGAAGGCAGATTTGTACAGTCTTAGATAATGATGACACTGACTCCAGTTTGCAAAGCTAAGTGAATATTAAGTACACGTACAGAATATAAAAATAGTTGCATGAAACACAGCAATGCCACTCCTGTATACAATGTTTCCATGCTCTCCTTTAAAAGGTTCATGCTTTGTTCCACATCAAATTTTGCACCAAGAGCAAGATTTATGATCTTGCGCCTCTGTGAATTTGTTGATAGCCTCTTCTTAGCCAAACAGCATGTTTAAAACACGTATTTGACTGGAGATAACTGAAGAATAGAATGAATATTTTCTTTAGGAACGTGGGTCTATTTTTGTCGCTAGTCATCACTCCTAGTGGGAGGTAAAATTTTAACAAAGACAACACAAATATATGGGTTCTAAAAGCACATTAGCTATGTAAGGCTTCCTGGGACTCAACTACATCTGCAAATGTGCATGGAAATCTACAGACGCTTTTGCCCCTTTTTCACCAGGAGATTTATTGATTTTTTTCCATGTGATAGCTAACACCAATTATAAACAGATATCACAATGATAAGATCTGTACAATTATGTGTTATTCTTACTTGAGGCAAAGTTTACAAACAGAAACTGCGTCTTCTTTATTAGAAAAAAAGTACAATTGAAAAAACAAACATACCCCTCATTAAACTGTCAGACACACAATATTTTCCTCAGGTCAGCTATTAGTTGGTCTAATGAAAGATATAACTCCCAATAAATTGTGTTATGCTTATATCCTTGGAGGAAACCTCTTTAGTTCTTGGTACCAAATTTACTTTATAAAATGCTATTGTTTAATATTATTAAATTCTGCCTCTGTCAGTGCCAAGTTTCATGATAGTCTTACTGGATCATGGTAACTGTGGTTCCTGGGATATATCCTCTGATCAGTGTATCACACAAGAGTCTCAGATATATCAATAAGGTGAGTTGGTTTTGCGGGTTTTCTTAAATTACAAATGATTTTTGGAACTGCAGTGGCTTTAGGCATTGCTGTTATGCAGGCAGCAGGCAGTTCCACAGCTTTTTTTGCAAGAGGTTTCATTTGGAAGCAGACAATTTGTGTAACTGGGGAGCCTATAATACAGTCTTGCCCTGCTGGCAAAAGGCCATAAGTTTTGAGCAGAGTTTGCAAAGGCATTAAGGCTCATCAGGCTGGCTCTCTCTGAACCCTTCTCAATTTGCCTGCAGCTTTGTTCTACAAACTTTAGCTGTAGCAGCAGTAATTTTATATAGAAAACAGTAACACCAGTATGTTTTGGAGAATAAGATATTTATGACTCTAACACAAATATGAAGTTTAAAGCAATGTAGGGCTGATATGAAAACAGGGGCCTTGAGAAGGGAAGACACAGGACACGGTGTAGAGGAGTGCTGACATGAAGTGATAGCCCAAAGGGCACAGGCTGGCATGGGGACCCATGGCTACAAACAACTCACCAATGGCCAGTTGAAGTGCAGACCTGAACCTGGACAAAACTGAGTTTAGGGGCAATGAAGGGAGTGAAGACATAATATGTAGAATATATATGTAAAAGCCACCACGTATGGTAAATTTGGGTGTTATGTGAAGACGTAGATCAACGAAGAAAGAGCAAGATGTAACAGCTTATTGGAAAACATACAGACGGACCCAAAGTATATTGCAGAGTGAGGAGAAAGAAGAAAACATGAACATGACTGGATAGAACATTGGAACAGGCTGCCCAGGAAAGTGGTTGAGTCACCATCCCTGGAGGTATTTAAAAGACAGGTGGTGGCACTGAGGGACATGGTTTAGTGATGGACTTGGCATTGCTGGGTTAACAGTTGGATTCAATGGTCTGAAAGGTCTTTTCCAACCTAACCAATTCAGTGATCCTATGACCATCATAATTCCCCCTCTGATCGCACCAGAATGAAATCACCAACCTTAGGACCCACAGGTGTAGGGAAAGGGTGAGCATAACACCAGGAAAAGAGGTAGAAACAATTTGAAATGTATTATTATTCGTTCTTTTTATGCAATAATTACAGCTGGGCTAATAATTACCAGACTCCAAAGATTTCAGAAATGCTAACAATACATTCTTGGCTTTATATTATACACACACACACACACACACACAGAGAGAGAGAGAGAGAGAGAGAGAGAAACGGTGGATGGGGGAACATGTTTTTCTAATGAAAGGCTTCCAAGAAGAAAATCGGAAATACACTCATAGCTACAACACTTAGGCTTGTCTGTCCTGAAGATTAAAGACTCTGCTAGCACCAAAGGGCATGAAACACAAGCTGAAACAGGCTTTCATCATTCAGTAGGTGGACAGACACGTACACCATACCAAACAGCTCTGGAAAAGAGGTTGGACACATCCATTCATCATTCCTATGAGACGAAGTTTGCTGTAGCAGACAATCAAATTAATTAACTGCAGAATCTAATTTACCCAATTTTTTGCTAATTCTCCTATGGGTCGATTATTAAGCCTGACAAATTCCAGCCCGAAAGCACTTTGCTTGAAAAAATAACAATTAGCAACAGGAAGGGAGGGAGTGAAAACTGGGACTCCACAACAGATGTGGAAATGGTTGCTTTTCTTTTTTTTCTAATCAGAAATAGAGTAAATGAAACGGCTTTGTAACAGCTTCAGTGGTTTTATTTAAGCATAATATTTTGGAGGATGCAAGAGTAGGCCATAAAAAGCACTTAGTAGACCAGAAATCAATGGAGTGGTGCAGGAGGGGAGTTAACGCTTCATTTTTTTTCCAGAAACTAGGCACATTGAACACTCATTAAAATCTGTTTGCTGCTGGACTGAGTAGCTAGTTAACTACCATAACCAAAGGTACTTTAAAGGCCCGACTCTCCGTGAAAAATACTTGTGACAGTTTGGGGATGTTCAATCCTGTCTAACCTGCCTTTGTGCTGGGCAGTGCTCTACAGCCTTTCAGCCCAGGGTTAGCCCAGTATTTACAGCCTGTCCCTCTCTTTCGCTGGTGAAGCATCTGCTGGGGCAACTCCAGGCTCTGACCAGAGCTCAAAGACCTGTGGTTTGTTTGTTTTAGCTTTGTGAGCTCTGTATACACATTTCACCAGGATCCAGGTCAGAAAACAGTGTTTGAAGAAGAAACCAGAACCAAAGGGCCAAAAGAACTTCAGAATGATTTGTTGGTCACAACCCATAGCCTGTAATGTAAGGGCTGGACCACTGAAGTGCTTTCCAGTGGTGATTCTGGGCCTGTTTCAAGAGTATGCACAATTTTCAGATTGCTAAAAACAGTAATTTTAATAAATTTTGAGGGACTGGCCTCTTTTGCATTCACATGGTAACCGCTGTTCATGGGAATGCTGCCCAGTTCTTAAACCCAAACCCGCTATGAATGCCAGAGGACGGTTTTCATTAGACAGCTCATGTCTCCAGCCTTGCCTTTTGCTGAGCTTCTGCCAGAAACAGAAGCATTTAGCAGCTCTTGGTGCTCATTACAAGACTTTTTCATCAGCTAAACTTTGACTGATGGCAGACTCATCGCAGCAGACACAGGCTGCATTTACTGTGCAGCTGCATTTATTGTGAAGCACTGACTTGTTATGATACTGAGTTCTGCTAATTAGTCCTTAAATAAATAATCCATCTAACTGTGGACAAGATTCTAGAGCTGTCAGGACAAGCCAAAGAAAACCATTAATTATAGAAGAGCTGAGTCCTCCCTCCACAGACTTGCAGTGAATATGAACGAGCAAGAGGATCAGAGATCAGGCAGAAGTTGCAGGGACACTATTTGGATTACTTGCACAGTATGGCGGAACACAGGACCAAAGTGTTTTAAGCTTTCAGTTTAAGAAAGAAAAAAGACCATAAATCCACTCATTTTGAAATCCCAGGGGTACCATTAAGATCATGTCTTTGAATCTTTTGGGCAACATAGGTCAGACTGGTTTACCCACTTGTGCACTGTGGTAAGTGTGGAGAGAGTCCTCTCACTTCTTCACTTTGGCCTTTTAAATACTCCAAACTGAGCTCTCAGTGAGCTCAATAGTGTAGGACAGTCCTTTAAAGCAGGTTTTGGACATTGCACCTGAGTGAATGTTCTCCACTGAGGTTCAGACAGGGTAAAAATAATCGCATCTGAACTACACAAGTCCTCTCACAAGACCTGGGTATTCATTGGATGAGTCTGAGATGGAGAATTTTCCTTTAGCAAACTGTGTCAGTGCTTAACAAGTTTTTCCTATAAAAAGCTGTACTTATTACCAGCTGAGAGTATTTCAAGAGGAAAAACTTAGGAAATGTTCATAGGAATAATAGGTAACTTCTTTCCCATTTCACCCCAGTTTGTTGACTTTATGATTTATCTTTTTAATTCCCACTTGAACCAGACAAAATAAGAACTCCTTACAGGTGAAAACTAAATATATTTGGGAAGAAGTCTAAAATATTCCACTTTTACCTGTTCGTCGAGAAGTCTTCAAAAATCATGAGACAGGTCATTACCTCATGACTACATTAATAAGGCTTAAGGACTGCAGTCTATGTCTGAACTAGACCACAATCCCATGACAAAGGGGAAATCTTTACGATAGAAAATCCCCTGCATTATAGAATAAATGCAACTAACTGTAATGTTGAAAAAAAAAATCCAATATTTAATTTTCTCATTAGAAACACCTTGCTCACGGTTTTCAGCCTTGACTTCCATCTCCTGGAATCGCTCATCCAGACAAGAGAGTGATTCTTGTGGTTTTGGCACACTTGGTCATGTCCCCTTGGATTTTAATCTCCGTAATATTTTTTTGAAGTAATGTCAATAATAAAATGCTGTTTGTAAAACCAAGGCAAAGTAATTTAGTTGAGTTCTCCCTTGAGCTGACAAAGAACTCACTTTCCTTTTAACAGGTCTGTACAGAGTCACTGGGGGTCCAGACCCACCTCATCTGATGCCAATGGGTGACAATGCTCTCTTTACCTTCACAGGGTCCAGCTCAGGACCTATGTGGCTGCAAACCAGAGATCCCGGTCCCTGTGGCCCTATGCAGATTCAGAGCGAGGAATCCCACAGTTCAGGCGTAGTGGATTTTAGCCTCATGTGGATACAAGGAGCCACTGACTTGCTGATCTCTGATCTCTGGCAGAAAGCAGGACATGGCTGTTTGGCCACCCCTGCGAAAAATCTCTCATAAGACACCCACTAACATCAGATACCAGGGGGAGTTTATGGCATAACACGGACTCCTCATGTAGAAAAACAAGATTTTTTTTATCACTTAAAGTGTTGTTATTTTTTTACAGCTCTGGGCTGCCTGGATGACTAACTCTTCACAACTAAACTAAAACTCTATCATAACATTGTTGCAGCAGCTTCTGAAATTTTAAAAGGCAAAGCTGATTGAAATGCTAAATCTAAAAACCAAATCCCAGTCCCATAAGGAGATGGCAAGAGGTGATTAAAAAGCGAGTCAGTTGTAGATGAATGCTGATTTGAATTGGAGGTGAAAAAGCAGCAGCTTTTGAATATGAAGTGACAAAGGTGCTCTGGCATATATATGTAAAAGTATATATGTATATGCTATACCTTGTTCATGCTGACGTGCAGAGCTGGCCATGGTCCAACTACCTTCACACTCTCCGTTTCTATTTTCTTCAGATGAGAAGTTTCATCATAAAGAAGGGGAAGTCCTGAGCTCAGTTCTAAAAGGATGCCCAAAAGAAAGAAAGAAAAAAACACAGTCTGAAGGGAGGCTACAGAAGAACTGCAGAGCAAGACACTCAACTGCATTTGAAGAGACAGCGGTCGGCAAAGCATCTTCTCTGTAAGACCCTCTAAAATGTTCCATAATTATGCCTGTTTGGTCATTTTGCCTTTTTCTATTTAGCAAACAATTCCTCCCCCTCCTCCTTCTCACCCATCCTTTCATTTCAGCAGAGCTTTTGCCAGCTTTAGGCTAGATATTTCTCTCCTTTCCTCCCCCCTGCCTCTACCCCCTCTATATTCTAAAACTTAGTTGACACCAGAGGGATTATTTATGCAGCCAAGGTGCCACTCTCAAAACATGTGATGTGTAAAAGAGATCAGAGTATAGCTTTTGGCTTCTCTCAGACATCTTTATTTATATGCCAGCCTCTTTAAGACTGTTGTCAGGAATTTGCTGTGCTTTGTCAACAGAGATTTTGAGCAAGCCACCAACATAGAAAGACAAGGAAAAATACTTTTTCAGACAGCCCTGAAAGGTCTCTGTCAACATCTTGGGGACGGTATGGCATATATATGCATATTTGCAAGTACTCTGAGAAAAATAAACTTCATCATGTGATGATTTAACTAATCTCTGCGTCCTCCCGTATTTCTTTTTGCCATGGATTCTTGGTAATAACAGTTGGGAACAATCCAGTTCTCTGGAGTCTGATTCAAAGCCTACTGAAATCAATAAAAACCTTGCACTGACTGCAGTTTGGTTTGGATCAGGTTCTTAAGCTGTCCTAAGAATATTAAATATTACTCACTCAAGATCTAATTCTACAGCTGTTTAAATATACATTAAGGGCTTTGCTGACTAGAGACAAATTGCTAAAACCAGCTTATAGGGATATAAGCAAAAAGCTGGTTTTGGCATTAGTGAAACATTATCAGACCCTGAGGTAATAATGTCCTAGAAAGGGTTATAATATCAGCACTGACCTCCTCTTGGTGGTCTTTTATCACAAGTTAGTGTTGCCAAAGATTGCCAGAGTTCAGTGTTTCTCACATCACAGCTGCTTCTGTGGATACAAGACTGTGAAACTGCCTGACACCCTGGGAATAAATTACCACAGCCATAAAATAAGACGTGATGATGGGGGGGGTTGGGGAGGGAGGGTTGAAGAAACACAATCATTCTGTTTTCCTCCTAAGAAAGAAAATAAAGGGGGTAAAGTGCCTGATTTAAATTATTCAAGTTTGTTATTATTTAAAACTGATTTTTAAGCTGGGTGGGTCTTTTATTGTTTAAAGGGAGAGCTCTGGAAAACAAGCTGGCGAGTTTAGCCTTTTAACTCAACCTCAAAAACAAACAAAAGAAAAGGCAAAAAATCTAAAGTCCTAAAAAAGGCATAAATTTCCTGAGTCAGCATCAAGTCTTGGCAAACCCAGGCTTTCATTCCAAGAAAGGATCTGGCAGCACTGTGGTTTTTCAAAGCACTGTTTTCAGCCTGAAACTCAGTCTATGTTAGACCATTCTCTGCTCAGGGTTATGCAAGGTCTTTTGTAGCGAGTGGTCCAGGAATAAAGGATGTTTTTTTTTTTTGAAGTGATAACCTGCAAGCTCAGCCTGGAGTTCAAGAGGCAACCTGGGTCCCCTCTTCCCATTCCTCATTTTCTGTCATAAAAATTCTGTGAGCTGCACTGCGTACGTGTTGGCGTCTGCTCTCGGTGATAGCCCCAGCTGCCGCCGGTGAATCCGCTCATGTGCACCTGGTAATCCATGCACACTGTTGCCATGCCAATTAGGCTCAGCAAACAGCTCACCCTCTCTTCCCTGCAAGGCCAGCTGCTGTTGCACACAGTGGTCCTTGGGACTGGGGTGCTGGAATATGCTGGGGGAGGGTGTGCTGCACAAGATGTGATCCGCGTACATCAGCTTGGAGGTGAAGAGTAGCATCTCTAGTACAATAATCAGGCTGAATGCAGGAAAACAACATCTTCTGCTGAGCTGCCTTCATAAACGCACGCGTCAGATTTGTTTCACTGGATTTCACCTCCTCCAGTAATTGAAGCAGACAAATTACTTGGAATGTGAAAAACCAGGCAGGTCTGGCCCGGGTTCGTTTTCTGTTTGTTTCTGTAACAAAGTTCTGGGCTGTGTGCTTGCTGGGAAACATACACTAGTATTTAAAGGGAACCTTGGTTGGACATACTGTTGTTTCCCTCTCTCCTACCCATGTCCTGCTAATTGCAGTGGAATTTTGGCATTTCTCAGAATAGATGTAAGTGGAAAAAAGGCAGAGGCCTTCTCCCTTTCTCAGCCTGATGGTGTGTGCGTATCAGAGGGTGATTCCATGTTCCACTTCAGATGAATTTAAAACCATGTCAGAGCTCAGTGATGAGTCCAGTCCCTAGCAACTGGAACAAGTCACAAAACACCTGTGGTCCCTTGGAAAACCACAAGGTAGGTGAACTAAAGTGCTGGTGTCACCTCTGTCAGTCTTATGGGGAAGTTTCTGCTAGGATAGCATATTCCCCCCATGAGACCATTTTGTTCTTCAGGCATTTCCACTTGAGATATTTTGGTCACGAGCACCCTCTTTCCTGAGAGTGTCCCCAGTTTAGTGACCACTTACTTCCTAGAAACACTTTCCCAGCAGTGGCCTTTCCACACAGCCTGGAGCCAGACATCAGTCCCCTGTGTCCCCACGTTCCTGAGGCAGACTGCTGATAGCGCCTGTGCTCTGCCTGATTTTTTCTTATCCCACACCCTCTGCCATGTGTGCTGTCCCTGATAACCGGCCAACGGCCAGCATGCTCCCAGCCATTTCAGTACATGCACCACGAACCTTTCCCACAGGCTCTCTACAAGAGTTTTCTCAGCTGAAACAGCCTGAGCAGCATTTTAATGAAACCATTAAAAACAAACCAAACCGAGTCCCCTGAGCACCAACCTTGAAAAGGCACTTAGACCTGTCACCCCAAGCTGCAAATGAGTAATTCTGATTCTGCTTTAAGGGAAGTGGTCCTTCCCATGCTGCCACCGCTCTCACAGCATAAACATGCCAGATGTAACCACGGACTGGCTTCTCAAGGGAAATCAGCTTTGCACCTCCAGCTGGATACACAGGTGCCGGAGGATCAGCAATGGGTTGCAGTGGGGCAGCATGGCAGCATTAAGACATCCAGCACAGGGCATGCACCTAAACAGCTCCCTAAATAGCTCAGCTGGGAGCAGTCAGCATAGCCACCCCTTGGAGGTGTCCTGTCCTTTTCCACTCCCTTAGAGAAACTGGGAATTGGTATTCAGTGCTACTGGCATTGTGCAGGAACCAGCACTGATTATCTTCTGATTCAAATAGTGTGGACCAGGCAAAGGCAGTGGAGAAAGGTAAATCTGTCTCTGGGAACAGGTGTCATACATGCCTTGGCTGCTGAAGTCTCCTTCAGAGCATGGAACTGCTGGACAGGCCAGGGAGGCTGCTCCCCACCAGCTGGGTGAGGTTTGGGGGAGCGGGCTTACCCTCCCCATGCCTGGGGGAGGACATGGAACCTCCTGGGCCCCATTTCATCTCACAGGTAACACTCACTGGGCACAAAGAGAACTGCTCCTGATTTATGTGCCCTTGTGCTTTTCTAGGCTTTTTCTAAGGTTATTTCTGCAATAAGGAGAAGCAGGAAAGCTGTGTGACCTGAGAGGAGACAGAGTGCTGGAACAAACACCCTGTGTTGTGTGGTTTTTGCTGTTTCTTTAATTACCTCCTGTCCTGCAGGTGGGCCCATGGCAGGGCTGTGGGGAGCTGGAGATCAGCAGCACTGTGGGGGCTGAATCTGGGGCACTGGGAGTCTGACATGGAGCTGTGGGCTGCATGCAAGCAGCCCCGAGGAGGGGGACCGGGGAAGCAGGGCCAGTGGTGCCCTCTGGGCCGGGACACTCAGCAGCAGCATAGCTGGCTCAGAATGAATTTCCTGGCATGCTTCAGCTCTAATTTGGGAAAGGAAAATATGGGCTGGCACACCCCCCAGAAAGGTCACCGCCTCCCCCACTGTGCCAGGCTGACAGCTGGCCGAGGTTTTCCAGCACAGCCCTGCCAGCATCCCATGCCCAGCCAGCACCCAGGGCAGCCCTGAGACTGAGGCTTTCCAGCAGGGGCAGGGCCAGGTAAGCTGCCCAGCAGTGCCACAACAGCACAGCCTGCACTCCCCTGCTGGAATGTGCCAGTGGCTGCAGAGCAGAGCCGAAGTGGGAATACCTGTCAACGGCACAGGAGCACCCAGCAGCCTGCTCTGAGCCTCTGTGGCTGTGCCAGGCAGGGGTGGCCGTGCTGGCAGTGCTCCGTGCCAGCCCTATGTGCTTCCCAGCATGAAGGTACACCGGAGTGCAGTGTACAGTCAGTGGAAAACAACACATCTTCTGGAGGTTGCTCCTATGGGAGAAGCTTCACTGAAAGCAAGCAAGTTGTATTGCTCCTCAGGATTCCTTCCTTAAATGTCTACAATGCTTGCATTTTATTTCTTGAGCTTCTCTCCTAAAAGCTATCTTACTCTTTCGGGGAAAGAAAATTAAAGAAAATGTTTCCGAGCTTCTGAAACAAAGTCTGATCAAAGCACTTGTCCAGGTAGATGCCTGTGCCTGATGCTGAGGCAGGACAGCCTACTGTCAAGCTCACCCAGTACAGTCCAATACAAGACCCTGCTTTCAAGAATTTGAAAATTGTCAGATCAACTGACCAGGGTGAAAGTTTCCAAAATGGATAACTGACCAGGGTGAAAGTTTCCAAAATGGATAGCTATCTCAGGGTGATTTACAGTTATGAAGGCAGAAACTGGGCAAAGGAAGAACTCATTGCTTCCTTGAGACGAGGGAAATAATAGATCATATCTTGCTTTGTGCATCATCTGACATTCTTATACAGTTTCAGCATCCGACACACTGCAGAGTGCAGAGATTATAAATCTGGAGAGAAGGAAGTAGGGCTGCTCAATCACAGGGATGTTTTTCTTCCAGTGCCTGTGTAAACCTACAAACATTTGGCCAACCTACATACCCTTAAAAATGCCTGTACATGTCCAGCAGCAGTGACTTCCACCAAAACTCCCCAAGGCTGCATCAGGAATGGATAGGCTTCTCACCTCTTTGCTTTCTACAAGTCAAGAATTGTTCCACTAAGGAAGCAAGCATATCCCAGTCTTGGTAGGTAAGGCTTGTAATTGTTCCCATTACCCAAGCTGAAAGCAACATGCTGTTTGTCCAGTGCTCCAAAATCTCTGCTGCCAATGCCCAGACATGAAAACAAGATCCAAACAATGAAGGCTGAAGGCCAGCTGGGCAGATCAGCAAAAGACAATAGCAGATGAGCGTAGGTTTGTGAAACTATACAAACAAATAGTAACAATGAAATAATAGCCTGTGCCAAGTGGCTGGAGATTCAGTATCTGTGACTAATTGGGTATTTGTTCAGCTATGGAACAGCCATCTAACACCAAATCCTGTAGCAAAGTCAGGAAATTGCACATCTTGTCTCATTTGCATGTGCTACAAAGCTAGCCAGTAACAGGAAGCACATTCTTCAAGGAGGAAAACTGAAACACACAGTTTTCCTTTCCTTTGCCTCTTTGCCAGAGACAAACCTGAAAGCATTACAGTTACTGAAATGACAATCACAGCAGCAGACTTACTGGTTGGGTTTGGAACTGCAGAAACAATGTCCTTGCTGTCGGGAGCAAGGGCAGCAAAATTGGCGTGGTGGTGGTGATGCCGATGGTGGTGGTGGTGCCTTGCAGCCATTTTTGTGGTGTATGGAGTTCCACCATTCTCCTCAATGCTGAACGGGTGCAGATCGCTGTTGTTCAAGGGATAGCTACAAAATAAATTCAGTTCAAATTAGAGCAGTAAACAGCAGCACCAATTGTACTTTTGGAGAGACAGAGTGAAACCTTTCTTGGGAAAAAATGCACAGCTTTTTTGTGAATAAAAATTTTAATGAGGTATATCCCACATCTTTACAGTTTTCTCTCTCCACAAGAGTTCTCTGGTGAGGAAAAAGGATGCCTCTGCTTGTTGGTATGACTTTAAGATCAGAATTATTTTTGATTTTACACATGACACAATCTCTGTTAGAATCCTTTCTGGGATAGGAAAGTTAAAAAGCAGAAAACAATAACTCCTTTAAAGTGAAATTGTCTGAAGAGCAGACCAAGGAGCAGTCTCAGAGTAACATTACATTCCTGAGAATGTGCAGGTCTTTAAATTTATGGTGCAAAATAGCTATATAAAAAAAATCTGACTTAGGAAAAAAATGGAGAAATAAAACATTTTACAGGTAATAACATACAAAATAGCACTAGGTTAAAAAGGAATTGTACCTGTGCTGGTATAACTAGTCTGGGTTTTGGTGGGTTTTTTGGCATGTGTTTAGCTAGGAGATTAACTATAGTCAGTCTACAATACATGGCAAATGGGGACACACTGACATTTTAATTCATCATCTGTAACTCAGAGGTGACAAATGACACTGCTGCTTTTCTTCATTAGCTTTAACTGATGCTTTTTCAGTTTATTGTTTGAAATGACGATGAATTTCTAGAAATTATATTTTCTCTCCATTCCGGCAGCCAAAAAAGATTGAGATAACTCTACACAGATACTGCAAATTACTTGAATGTGCTTTCCTCAGAGGTGTGCTTAAAATTTTTATAAGATTTTAACTTATTCTATAGCAGTACATTAGAGAGTAGTTGCAGTAAATCAATTCATTTCAACAAAAGATGAATCCCCTGCCTATCTGAAATATTCTAAAGAAATTGTATCTTCAGCTGCATGGGTTTTCAGTTTGCTTTTATTACTAACAAAAACCGAAAACCTGACAATACGGAATGAAGGCAAACAGAATAATTAAAGGAACAATGAATAAATTATACCTAAGCTACTTGTTACATATGTTCTCTGCAGATTACTTAGTGATTCAGAGCAAAATTAACCAGTCATCTGCAAATAAACACATCTGTATCATTTCCAAAGTTATAATGAAGCACGCAGCTTGGTACGTCATTAATAACCACTGTCTTCTTAGTAACAACTTCAGACAACATGAGGTTTCTGACTGGGTACTAATTGAATAATACTTTTATTCTGGTTACTTTTCGAATGCAGGAGGTGGGGAGGGGAATGTTGTGTATATCAATCTTGGCAGGTTCCCGGCATGAAGCAACCACTGCCAATAAAGGCACTTCTGATGCCTTATTTGCCTTAAGGAAACAATACAAATGGGTGTCTGATCCACAGGGGACAGCTTTCGTGAGCTCAGATAATCCAGGACTGGTCTGTCTTTTCAAACTGCGCTATATCTTTACTGCTATAATCAAATCAAGCAAGTGCCTACAGGGGGAAAATGGTACAGGCTAATGAGATTGCACACTAATTGTAGCAGCTCTCCTGCACTTTCCCTTCAAGGACCTTGGATTGGAGTGACATTTTTTGACAGAGGATAGGTGATTTTGTTCACATGGTTAAAACCCTGATGGGAAATAAGATCAGTTTGGGGCTGGAGCCTCAGCACACCTTTTTTTTTCCAGTCTGTGATTCAATTTTTTTTCAAGAAACAAAACCCTACGTGCCTGGGAGTCTCTTTCATTTCACCCACTGGCAGGCTGGTTTAGCGGATTTTCAACTAGTCTTTTCAAAATAAATTACACCAAATCCTTACACTGCCTCCTCATGCTGCTATGGACCCAAGGTAGCTTTCCTGCTGAAACGGGAATGAGCTGAATGACTGAATGAGTCAACTGAATTGCCCTCTGGCATGAGGGCAAATGTGCATCAAATTCTCTAGATGTATTTCTTGACTATCCAGAGAGGAGAGTAAAATGTAAAATGCAGGGAGACCATTACATCAAAGAAGTAAAGAGCTAGCCGAGCAAAGCTGATGTTCAGCTATGCACTGAAATCCTTGAGGACAGCAGGTCACAAAGCTCCAGACAGGGCGTCGCTACCCAGGCAGCGCACTCTGCTGTGAAATCCCACGTTCAAAACGCCAGCCCACGTAAAAGCACGTGCTCATCTGCATTTTACCAGGGCTGACAGCAACTGACAGGTGTTGGGGCAAACTCATCTCACGGTCAGCCAACTCTTGCACTTCTGACGGATAGGAGGTTGGGCTTTCACACCGATACCCTCACTGCCAATGGGTTATTGAACAATCAGAAATAACAGGCCTTACAGCAGCCCCAGAAACAGAAAACTGACAATACCCAAACAAAATTACCACGAGTAGTCCACATCCCCTTTCTGTGTATTCTCTCATATATATTTTAGGGGCACATGAGACATCTTACTGCAGTTTTTATAAGGTGGCATCATTATTATCTCATACCACATCTGTTTTTCACTGTTGTGTTCTTCCACTGTCTTAAATATAGAGACTTGACACTTTCCCACTCAATGCATCTTTTTGTCACTAACTTTGCTTTCTGTTGTTTTCTTCTATCTGGCTTGCCTGAATAGAAAACACGCTCACGTATCCTTCCCAATCCATTGATGTAAATAAATCATCACATTCAATGAACCAACTTTTGGACCATATTCGAAGGTATTCACACTCCTGACTTCCAGGAATTCATACCTGCTCCCAAGGCACCAAGTAATGCTCTCTGACTATGTGCATTATATGGACAGGTAGCAGTTTTCATCTTTTCTCATGTACCTGCCTTTTGGCCATCCTAGTATGCCAACATTACCTTTGTTTTACTTTTTAATAGTAAATTGGCTGTCCTGCAGGCTTCTTCTTTCCCCTATGTAGCTTTCTCAACAAGCTTCAGCTGCTTCCTGTACAGACAGCTCCTGTCCTTCTAGGAAAATGAGGCAGGGCTCTACAGGCTATTGTGCGAAGGAAGCAAACATTTCTTTCCTCTTTGTCCCTCACTCAGGAAAAAGCACTCCTGAGGATTCAGTTTCTGGAGGCTGAACCTTCAAAAAAGCCACTCAGTGTTCACAAGAAGGTTAGTACTGCCTTTAGCCTCAAACTCACATTAATTACTTCCTTCTGACCAAAAAGGCAGCACATTGAAGAACCAAGCAAATAACACGTATCTACTAATTTCCTTTTCTATTTTAAAATTTTAATTTACATTACTAGTCCTCTGTCTCAATTTTACAGTCCTCACACTTTACCCAAAAAGCTATTTTCAGCTGACATTAGATTTCATGTGCTCCAGTCACCTACTGCTTTACCAAACCATGTCTCTAGTGTACAATTCATACACATAACAATAGTGTTAAAGGACGTCGGAAAATAGGGAATGGAAAAGTTTTGGAAAGCCTTCAAAACCAAAGTACGTGGACCTGTGTTACCTGAACTGAACCTCCAACACCTTCATTAGCAAAGACTCCATGATCCTCCTGTGCAATCGATTTGAGTCTCTCACTATGCCTACACTTATTTCTTTGTTTATTCTGTCTCCTTCACTGCAATTTAAGCCACTATTTTCTCTCTCATCCAACACAGACACAGTGAGAAGGTTATTTCTTGCTACAGCAGCCTGTGTTTTTGAAAATGGCCCTTTACATCTCCCCTCAGAATCTGAAAAGCTCAGAATTCCTGTTACCCCTCACAGGTCACACATTTCCTACAGCTCTAAAACATCTTGCCCTCTCTGTGCACCCGGCTGCCTCCTGCTCTGCTTCCCACATGTGGTGCTCAGAATTGGGCAACCCATTCCAGCTGAGGCCTAGAAGAGGAAAGGTTGCTTCCCATGCCCTACGGGATCTACTCCTGTTTATACACAGGAACATGACTTTTTTCTATATAGCCTGGGATTGTTGACTCATGTTTAACTTACGATCCTCAAGAACATCAGATCCTTTCCTAAACTGGCCAGGTTTGTAACCCCACAACCTCAGCTGTGACGCATGTCACTCCTACCTAACAGCACAAACATTCCTCTTGAGCTGCACCCTAGTCTTTCTGATGTGCTAAGATTAATACCTGAGCAAGACTTTTCTCTCATCCATGACAGGCTTGGTGTGAGAGGACTCCCACTTTGGTGCAACCCGTGAGAGACAAGGGATTTTTTAAAAAACATAATTGCCTTTCCGTGCCATCCTCCCAAGCTGCCATCCTCAGTCTCCTGTAGAACAGAACTGTGTAGTCCTACAGAAACATCTTCCACCTGTGTCCCAGAGCAGGCTTACTCCTGCACCCTGCCCACGTCCCCTCTTTCCCCACTCTTCCTCTAGGCATCTCCCACCTGTCTGAATTATACTTGGAGAACAAATGGTGGGGCTTTCTTCTCTCCTCTCCCTTGGGAGGCTGGAGGGACAATAGCAGAAAGCAGGCTCAAACTATTGTGCCTTATGGATGACTCTAAGAGTTCAGACCTTCCCTACTTTAAGGTGAACAGTGGCTTAAAAAAATCCCAGGCTTCTATGTCTGGTTGTGATAAATAACCTTCAGCAATTACCACACCACCTCTATTTGCTTTGAACATTTCTCCTGCACCAAACCACTGCAATTTTCCAGTATTTAAAAATCCTCAAACCTTCCACAAACATCTTCACGACCGCTCTCGATCCTCCCGCTCTGCAGCTCAGAGCAAGTCTGATGGTGATTTGCACAGGTTTTGGTAGCAATAATTCACACTGCTGGCTTTATACTCAATGTGCTGGGAGAGACATCACCCATCGCCATATCATTACAATACCTTCACCAGCAACAAAATGAGCTTTAGATGTGCTCCCAAATGGCAGTCAGTGGAAGTGTTGTAGTGCCTGTTAACATATATGTGTATTAATGTGTGTGTAATGAAAGCAGCCATTGTGTGTGAAACTTCAGTGTGGCAGCCGGGAAGAGGAGACTCAACAGCTATGCTAAGCCAAACATTCATTTTTGGGTTTAATATCTCCCTTTATTTGGAGAAAGGAGGGCAGACTTAGGGCTAATGCCCATGCTTCAAAAGAAGTTAAAATAAAGAGCCCAAATAAACCACAATGAATTTTTTAGCCGAACTTCCTTTAATCATATTTACAATCTCACATACCACTTGTTTTGATAAAGCATGACAAGTGGCACAGAGAAGGAATTTTGCATACTCTGAAAATGTCCCTGTGGAGAGGAAAGAAGAGAAAATGAGGGGATAGGAAGAAGGCAGTACGTGTGAGTATCAGTTAATAGCCAGGACTACTGGACTGAAGCAAAAGGCGACCCAGCATTACACGAGCAGGGAACACAGACCACAGCAGGAGGACTGCAATAACAGAGTTAGTTCATTTTGCAGCCAAGGACTGGGGCATATAAAAGCAGTGAGTATTCCTAAGTAAAGGAAAACTAGGATCACTAAAACCAAACCTACGTTGGTTTGGTTTTTTTCCTGCACCATGTAACCAAGATCTCTTTGCTGGCCAGAATTGGCTTCCTGAGCTGTGTGAAGTGTAACTAAAGCCAGCAGTGCAGCCACACTTGAATGCTCTGCTCTGACACCAGGGCAACACAGCTGGCCCATTTGGTTCCTTCAGGGAAGGCAAATTGTGTTGCAGATTTCTCTCCCTGCTGCCAGGGATGATCCACAGTCCCCATCCAATCCTAGTGACACCTCAGAGAGCAGAGCAGGCAGCCAGCAGCCTTCTCCCAGACACCCTTGAAATTAAAGAGAAAATGATAACGGGGAAAAAATGTATTAATAAATGGTGATGGAAGCCTGCTGTAGGATACAAGATGCTGAACTAAGTTTTGAAGCAAGAGTGATTGGATTTTCTCCACAAGAAGAATAAAGCCTGCAGCAAAGCATGTTCTAATAAAATACCACGGAATTAATCTTGACTTGATAAAGACATTGTCCTCATAGATTTCACCTTATCTGCATAAAGATCATTGAAAAAATACTGTCTTGCAAAACTGTCATGCAAAATATTCCCACTGGGGAACTAAGCTTGCTTTTCCTCATTTACAAATGGTTTTAATTAACAGTAACAATAGCTAATGATATTTAATCACCTGTCAAAAAAATTCATTGTCCCAGATGTCCTTGTAGATGCGAAAACTCTGAAAAGCAGACACAGAATTTTCTAACACCACCGAGGTCCTCCCTCAAGTCTGCTGCCTTCCCCTTTCATACAGAGGCAATGTACTCCTGTCCTTAGGAAATAACTCGGGGTGGCTAATCCAAGCAAGCTAGCTCAGGTTAAAACAGGAGCAAAACCAAGCAAGGAACTGAGCCCTCTGAGGCAGCCTGCAGCTGATCTCAGATTGCTAGCCATGGTACAGCCTTTCCCACCACTTAACCCATTAAATAACTCAGGTCCCGTGAGGTAAGCACATCCCTGTCTCATCTCTACTGTGCTCAGTATCACAGTCCTGCCAAAGGATGCAGAGAGAAGCAGGCACAGGCCTGAGGCTTAGCTAAGAGAGGAGAACATGAGAAATCACGGGATGTGTCACAAGAAATTGCAGGACATGAAAGATGAAGGCAGAAGCAGCAAAAAAAAAAACCCGCTATAGAGTGTGCCCAGAAGGATTACTGGAATTCACAGGTAGTTATAGTAGCCAGCAGCAATGGCCAAACACCACAGAGCTCTGAAGGTGGAGTATCAGGGACTCTTGGGTGAGAACAACCTTACAAGGTCAGCACTGTCTAGGAAACTGTATCAGTAACTCTGTGTAAGGCCCAAACCACCGAGGTAGCCGTGGGAAATTTGTGTATGGACTAAGCAAAACCGAGAGAAATGCAAGGAAAAAGCAGGGGTAACTGAGAGGAGACAAGGAAACGAAAGAGGAGAATTCATGTGCATCAGGATGCACATGAAAAAAGGTGACAAAAGTGACCAGCCCATGTAAGCAAGCTGCTGGTCACTCAGCTTGGCTGGTCAAGTGCCAATCATCACAGTCCAGGGCATCTTCTCAGCTGTAGTCCTGTTTCCTGTGGGGGTGTATGCATCGAGGATGGAGCTCTGTGTGCTGCCCCAAGTCTGTGAGCTGCTGTTTGTGTATGCAGGTGCTGCTCTTCACCTCCTCTGCTCGGCAAGGCTGGCTGAGTGGGTGCTCTGTGAGCATTTACATCTCTGGAATGCATGCTCAGCATCTCATCCTGGGCTGTGAACCCAGGAACTACTGCAGCCTTGCATCTAGCAGATTAGAAAGGTGTAATCCTTTTAGCCTTGAAGCCAATGCACTGGATTTGGCTTCCCTTAACAATATGCTCCCATCTTACAAAATCTGCTTTCTGTCTCTGTCCCTCTTAAGATGACATTGCTTAGGAGAAACTTGTTTTAAAGGAAATTAATCTAACTGTGTCATTTTCATGCTTCTAAATTACTCTGATTCTGAATGCTGCTAATGCTTCACAAAAAAAAAAAAAAAATGCTGTTCTTGTGAATTTGAAGTAATTTGTCATAACTTTAAAGTCCAGCATGAACACAACCAACTCCACTGCCACACAAATGAGTTCTTTTTAGGTTATAGATTCTTTCCCTTTTAAAAAGGACCGTATTAATAGGTAAAAGTAGTACAGAATCAATCACTCAGCACAGCAAGGCCTTTCTCAATTACAAACTTGTAACCTCTGCCCTATCTCTGGGCAGGTTCTCACTGCAGTGAGGCAACTCATCTGACTTACAGCAGGAAACTGTTCATTTTACCTTTAAAGTCATTTTCACAGCTTTTTTTTAAAAGTCAGAAACTGAGAACGAGACACATTAAATTAAATGCAATCATTGAAACTGAAAATGAATAATAACAAACAAAGCCCTCCCGGACTCAAAATTTTGATACGGAAGCAGCATCCAATTTTACATTCAAGTTCCTTGAAGTTTGCTTCAAATCAGCCTTGCTACTGATTCAGAGAGCCCCAGGTGCTGAAGACAGAGACACTGAAATCACAAAGCTCCCTTGTCTCTTTCATTCCTCTTCTCCATCGCCAGATTTTCTATTAGAATCCTTTGCTTTTCATTTTCTAGTGCTTTCTTTTGCACATAACACTGTAAAACTCTGCTTCTCCTAAACCCTCTACTTGAGCTTTTTGTTTCCCCGACCCATTTTTTTTTCCTGAGCTCTTCCTTCCTATTTGACTCCTATATTCCCACTGATGAGAAAGACTCGGCTCAGAGGCACCATGATGCTGGCTCTGCTGCTTGCCAGCAAGGCCTTAATATTCAGGGCCTTGGCCCCTGAAGATGAAAAGAAACAGCCACTCTGTCATCTGTTCAGGTACTGAGTTCATTACTATGCAATTATACAATTTAGAGAGCACTGGAGATTCATTAATGATTTGTATTTCTACTTCTCTAAGGAAGAAAAAAATTGCAGAAATTGGTAATGGCAGGTAAACTACTGTGATTATAACTCCAGCACAGAGTGTTATGGGTTTAGGGAGGGAAAAGTAACTTATAAATAATTAGCTTCTTATCTGGAGTTTAATTGCATTAGATCAGTACTTCCTACTTCTAATTAGGTGTGGCTACTTCTTTCATTTTTGTTGTGACTCAGAAAGTAGATGATGTTTTTCATTGCCTCAGTTTAAAAAAACTGAAGTGTTTTTTTATAATCCATCAACATAAGACATTGGTAAGCCAGGAACAAGAGATTTTCCAAATCATTCCTGTATGAAACATCTGTTCTTGTGTAATTCAAAACATAATTTGATTTGTGCTGCAGATTTTGCTGTTTGATAATTTTACAGATAAAGGTCATACTACTAGTGCTATGAAAGGAAAAGGAAGAGGAAAAGGAAGAGGAAAAGGAAGAGGGAAAAAAACAATGAAAATGGAAAAGAAACAAAAATCAAGCATCTTACAAACTGAAAAGATAGTACATTCGTGGTGGAAATATAATTGTGGTGGCAAATTGAAAACAGAACCCTAGGGGCATTTCCACTGGTTCCCATAGCCTCAGCTCAACATTTACCTTAATTTTAAATTGGCACATTCCTCAGTTCTGAAAGGGCACGATGATTAAGGCAGTCATCATGAACGCTTCTGCTAGTGATATACTAGATTTCTTCTGAAGAGATACTAGCAACAGATAATGGAAGATAAGGTGCCACCAAACCCAAAGGAGTATCCCAAAGTTATTAGAAAATTGTTATGCAAAAGACCACAAACTAAGGAACTAACATTGGGTCAGGCTGGTGGAACTTCTTATCTCCATCAATCTGTGTGCCAAGTGTGCCAAGATTCTAACTGAAGGAAAAAATCAAAATCACCAACTTTAGGAAAGCTGGATGGAAGATAAGGGGTTGTTTTGTTTTTTCAAATCTCTTCTTCCTGTTCAAAACTGGAAGTATATTACATGCAGAAATTAAAAGCAATATGGAAGTTGTTACAGGCATACTTGTATTTTCTGTAGCAAGATACTCATATCTGCAGGGGACAGTGCACAGGGAGGCCTGAACTTGACACGTGAACTTGACAATTAAATTCAGATTAACACTCATGAAATCCACTCTTTGAAAGCAAGTTATTTTGTTTCAAAGTACAGTCTTGAAACAATCATCAGTAAGTGCTTGAGAGCATCATTTAATCTGCAGAAGCTTTATTACTGGAAATGATTCATATCAAGGGAGGAACCCCAACTGAATTATCTGTTGGGGTTTTTTTTGTTTTTTTTATTTGTTGTGGGTTTTTTTTTGGTAATGAAGTGACAAGAGCAACAGGACATATATTCAGGAAGGCAAGCTCTTTGGCCAGTCACTGCAAGGTATAACAGTAGGTAGAAAACAAGGGAAGTCGAACAAGATCTTCAACGCTACCACACACTGCTTCGCCATGTACTGCAGAAGGCAGAGAGAAAAATGTGGCCCAGGTCTTTACATGTTTTTTCTGATCTGATTTGACTAGGATTGTTTTGTCCAAAAGCCGCATCTTTTATGTACCTGCTGAGGAAAGAGGAATGATTTTCCTGCAGGCTCTTTGACTCTAAAACTCTGGAGCAGCATAAGAGCACTGTGATTTTCCAAGCATGTACAGTTTGACTGCAATGCAGGAAAAAGTATTTATCCTGAAACAGTTCAAAATCTCCATCCTCACAATGTAGCACAAGTTTGGTTAGGGTGCAGTGCTAGCTCAAGTTGCGTCTCGAGGTTTCATGGCTAGCACATGAAACTCATTTTAACAAAGAAGCCAGGGTCCTGGTGGATCAATGCCCTTTCAAAGCACAACACACAGAGTGTGAGGTCAATTGAGAAAACACACCGTTCCTAATTTATGTCCATTAATGCTGGTCTGTAGCAGCTCTGGCTCCAACAGTCCTTTACTACCATTAGCAATGCTGCAATGACAGCATTCCCCCTACAAGTCTGTTTTCCTTGGCTCTCTGCTGCAGAGTAATAGGAAAACCACTCACTGCCAACAGTATTTCCAGAGATCTGGCGTGTCAGCTTAGATGGATGTGCACCAAAACTTCTCTCCTTTGAGGCAGGTAGAAGAAGCCCGCCTGCTTGATACACAAACTGAGAAGATTCCTCCCCTGAAAAGAGATGATTGCAGTGCTGAACTGTCTTCCTCCTCTCTCTCAGAGAGCCCCATCTTGCCAACTTTGATGCCTGAAAAGTGAGTGATATACTCGGTTTCATTTTTCCCCTACAGCCTTTGATGTTCCCCAGCTCATTCCTCGCCTTATTCCAGCACCTGAAGTTCTATTTTCAAAATTACTTGCAAGCTCTGATACTCTTTCTCTTGCAGGCTGGAGACATCTTCCGCAGTGCTCATCCAGAAGGAACAGAAAATCACATTTTCCATCACCAGGCCATAATACATAACTTGTTGCCATCCACAATGTGAGTAAACAATCCTCCTCTTGCTCAGTTTGCACATGGGTTAACGGACAAAAGGGTCCAGAAGGACTTAGTTCTTTCCTTTAAGTGTGCAAAGCCCCGACTGCCAGCTTTAGAAATGCATTATAAAATCTGATGCCTTTGTTCACTTTGCCTGTGACTCACATCAGTCAGAGAAAAATAGCTGAAAATGAAAGTTTTAAGAAAAAGCCCACACTAAAACAATATACTGAAAGTGACAACACTTTCACTATTGTATTTCAGTATTAGTCATTAGTTTGCAAGCCAGGGCCTGGTTGGGGCTGAAAAGTGATATATTTCAGCTGGTGTTACAGACATGGTGTCACAGTGCCACCAGCTTTTTGACTCCCCCAGCAGTTCCCGGGAGAGAGGACATAGGATCACAGTTACTAGAAGGCAAAGATAATCCCCCTGCAAATCCAAATACACAGAGTGAAGAGGCAGGCCTGAGCCCTGCTAGGGAAGAACTGTTTTCCAGCTTTATTAAGTACAGGAGGAAGGTGTGCAGAGAGATGATCAGAAGATACCCTCAGCCAGGTTGTATCAATTAATTCACCAGCACATGGAAGAAGCCATTCCATGTTGGACTTCGGATCAGTGTAATTTCTCCAACATCTATCACTGTTCTCAGACTTCACCTCCATCCCTCCCAAGCTGATGCAAGGATAGTGTTTATCACCTGTAATCAGATTACAGAAGTTTCCAAGTGTATGCTGGACTTGTAAAAAGAAGGTTGCAGACTTGCACAACGAACACAGTTGAGAACAGGGTGGAGAAAGTTTGCACATGCAGTTCAATGGGTACCCCTGAGAACACGTTTCATTTGGATAAAGAAGGTAGTACCTCCTTTAGGCAATTTTCAAAGATTTTTTTTTAGAAAATGAGCTTCCCTGTATATATTTAGAATACATTTAAAATGTATTTACTTAGAATGACTGTATAACACACTCTTTAGTAAAAACTGTGCAGCATTTCCTCATGAGGAACTCCTAGTTTAAATAACTCAGGACAGTGTATAAACACTCACATACCAGGGCCATCAAGTTCCTGTATTGAGTTTGTGCCTATAAACTACCAGAGGATTCCTGCAGCAGCACAAATTTAAGATGTAGTATTGATTTATATTGCCAGAGCTTTCCCAATATTTTAAACAAAAGTTGCTGCTACGTTTAACAACTGCAACTACGTTTAACCAAATGTTTTCCTATTTTTTTTTTCTCTCCCCTCTCTACATGTAATCTGGCTTCAGCTGCAGTGTTTTGTGTTGCTTCAAATGCAAAATTATAATCATAGCATCACAAGACCTGTATAACTTGTTAAAAACAAACTGTTGTGGGTTACAACTATGCTAATTTTAGGAAAAAACCCCAATATGCTTTTATATTTAAAGCAACTGTTTTATGTTGCCCTGTTCAGACAGATACCACCCCTATCCACCTTTGTTCAGGTAACACAAACTGCACAGGTCAGAGCAGTGCCGGGGGCAGAGGGAACAGGGAGATATGCTCCCATTTCCCAACTGCATCCTAGCCCATATGGTACAAGATGTCAACTATGTCTAGAGGAAGGAAGGACAGAGACATTGATCTCTTCTTACCTAGCTGATCGCTCGGTGACTTGGCTGGTACAGATTTCTGCAGACAGCAGGGAGGATGCAGGATGAACAAGTGAAAGGGGAGTGCAGCATGCGTGGGCTCCTTCTCCAGAGAAACAGGATGACAAGTGCTTCCCTCGAGGAGACACACACAAACTGCAGAACACACAAGGCCCACAGGTTGTTCTTCACCAGTTTGCCTGAGGCATTTTAACACTTAAGGACTGGTTAGGCCTTGTGCTGTCTTTTCCTATAGTCTGTTAGAGAATGGATCCCTTGTTCAGTGTGCCTTCAGCAACAAACCAAACCATACACAACAACACAGGGTGAGGTGGAACACTGGCAACAAACCACATGGAAGCTGACAAGGTTATATGACAAGAATGATACTGTATTATGAATGTAGGTGTGTAAATAATAAAGCACCAGTGCCCCACACTCTAATGTGAGTATTCAAAAAACCCTCCTCCAGAGTGCTTTCAGAGCAGCAGCTAAGCTAGACTTTTGTTCCAGTGGCTCCAACAAAGTTTCTCTTTCTTCCTTTCTCAAATAAAATGCTGCTGAAATAGAGGAAGACTAGTCTGGGGAAACTGAAGTCAGCCTATGTGATTACACACCTTAGGCTTACTCTGGCATTTTCACATCTCAGTGCACAATTGCTTTATTGTCTTCCCCTCTCTACAGAACGTACTGGAAACATCGATCCACCACAGCATTAGTAACTACAGGGGAAAACACATACAAGCATAAGTCACAGCATATCTATCCACCCTCCCCCAAAATCTTTCAAAAATAAATAATGCATCATAACCAGATCAACAAGATTGACATTTTTTATTTGTACTTAGCACATACAGGAAAGATCAAAACAAATAATAAAAGATAGCATTTGTAAACAAATGTGTTTCACAAAAAGTTATAAACTATCAAATTTGCTCTGAAAAAATTCGTTATAGCCATTTATAAATGTGTATTTATCAAAATCAAGTTAAAAACTACTTCATTTTGAAAACATCCCAAATGAAGATTCATTCATTCCAACAACTTCAGAGAGACCCCAGATGTAAGGCCTAACTAAAACAAATGCACAAGTGAAGATGGCACTGTGATTTTTGGTTTAAAGATAACAAAAAAGTCTGCAAGTGATCAAAATACCAGCCAGTCCTATTCAAAGTCCTAAGTGTGTAAAACATACATTCAACTTCGTAAATGTCTAACTTTAAAAAAATAGGGCTATTCCACTGGAACGTCCTCGCGTTTCTTAATGTATTGATTATATGCTGTGTTTTTGAATTCACTCAGAGAAAAGTTATCAGTAGGTAGTTTCATGTGATTGTATAGTTCACTTCCATAATCACATTAAAAATAAGACAACAGCAGCACCCTTTTAGCAAGGATTAACTTTTAACATTCTTGCCTTTATAGCAGCAGGTATGGTTTTGGGGAATGCTATCAATATCATCAGTAAGTAAAAAAAAAAAAAAAAAGAAAATATATGCATACTCTGTGAAATTTATTACAGTGTTCTCTCCCTATACTTGTTTTCGAAGTTAGGTAAGCACCTCTAATTTTTTCTGCAGGACACAAAAATTAGAAACAAATGACATGCAAACCTATGACTACCTCAGTAGGCTCCCTTTATTGGTGGCCCACAAGCCAATTTGATTGCCAGTGTAAATTCAGTTTTTACCTCCCTCCAATCTCCTATATGCATGTGACCTAAAAACGAGGTTCTCAAATTTCATCTATTAATTTGAGTCAAAAGAAACAAGATATTAAAAATAACTAAGGCACAAATGTCTGATCTTCAACAGCAGGCAGAGGGTCACAGATTTGAAAATAGGGTAGAATGTAAATCCCCAGAAATATTTCTGGTCTCAGGGCACTGAAAATTCTTACCAGAATTCACAAAAGCTTTTTCAAGATTTTTTTTTTTTTTTTTTTAAACAAAGATACGAAAAACACTTTTCCCAAGAATGTCCACGAACACTAAACAAGGATGGATGTACATAGAAAGACACACACTTTATGCACAATACACTTTAAACGTACTGCAGACAGACAAGGACCATGGAATGCAGTGATGTCTAAGATGACAGGTGAAATGAAGATGGCTCTTTTTCAGAGAGTCGTCATGAGTTTATCTTGGTACACCATGCTTTGGACTCCTCCTAAATTCTTCTGGTTCTGTTCCTGGATATACCGTAAATTGCTGTCCTCTCCGCTTGTGGGGGGTTTCCAATAGGGCCTGTCATCATGATAGGGTGGCCTGTACCATTTGCACAGTCATTGGTTAGTGAGGAATGGAAGTCAACCTTGGAGTGCTACACAGCAACACCAGCTCATCCCGCAAGTGCCAAGCATGCACATGGAGCTACAGCACGGGAAGGAAATGGGCACAGACCCACAGGTCTGATGCAGAAGCTGCTGAAGCAACTGGGAATCTTTTCAGCTGATTTCAAAAGGCTTTCAATCAGAGCTCAATCATTAAAATCCCTCTCTGTTTTCAATGTTATAGACAAGCGTAGTGCATCAATGTTCCAGAATCCCTGAGGGATGGGGGTGAGGGAGGAGGAGGCTACAGGAAAACTAAATTTGTACCACAAACAAGTAAAACAGAACATGTCATGCAAAATGCTGAGCTCATGAAAGTATATCCTAAAGTCCAAAATTGAAGTTAAGAAAGGCAATCCTATTATGAACGAAAAATTGCTCTTCTGCAGCTGTTGCCATTCCTTTGGCCCTGGTGCAGCTAATTAACACTAAAGCAGCCTGTAATTTACAGAGTTGCATTTTCTTAAGAAAAACACCCTGAGTCTACAGTTAGTACAGCTATTTTTCTGACACTTGTAAATGTACTACAAGGAAAATACCTTTTCCCTTACTTGTTCATTACTTATTGCTGCTTAGAGATATTAACTTCCACCATTCCTACAGTGTCCCCTGAATCATTGCAGGGAAGTAGGGAATAAATAAATAATAAAAAAAAAGAACACTACGTAGGAAACCACAACATTTAAGATAACTTTATTACAAAACTAAAGCTGCAATTATTGTATATATGGAAGAATTTTTTTTTTCTGTGAAGGTGGTAAGGCACTGACACTGGTTGCACAGAGAAGCTGTGCATGCTCCATCCCTGGAAGTATTCAGAGCCAGGCTGGATGGGGCTTTGGGCCATCTGGTCTTGTGAAGGTGTCCCTGCCCATGGCAGGGGGTTGGAACTAGATCATCTTTAAGGTCTCTTCCAACCCAAGACATTCTATGATTCTGGTAAGTTTTTTTTTTTTATAGTAGCAGAAACACAGGTAAGATTTTAGATTTTTTTTTTAAATTGTACCTCCTTCTGGGGTATATTCTTAAGTTATATAATGACAGCTGTTAATTGGAATAAATTTTTTCCAGAAGGTTAATCATTAAGCTAACTGCAAACAAATAATTTCACTGGAAGAATTTTACTAAGAAAACTGAGACACAATTCCACATACTATTTCACAAATTATTAATCAAAATATTGCACAGGCCATTTCATTTCAGCCCATGACCATTCTGGACTTTCATGCCCAGCAGAAAGAATTTTATGCATCTGTAGTTGTGATCTCAAGTTCGCAGTCAAATGGATTAAGCTTTTTCAAATCAAGCTATCCAAGATCTTAAATGTCCAATTCTTTCACTTTGATTCCAAGTTAGAATAACTTGAAACTTCCACTTTAACCACACATTTAAATGTTTCTACCTGAATGGGACAAAAATTCGGAGCACCTTTTCTACCAAGCTGCTATGACTGAGCTTTTAAGTATGTTGTTTTTTTTTTTCTTAGCCTTACAAGCCTTGCTATAAAAAAGCCATTGTTCATATTTCACTGACCTTAGTCTTTGCCCAAGCAGTGGTGGGGCTGAAGGGGGAGGGTGTCTACACACACTACAATACATTATTGTGCTATTTCAATATCACTCTGCTCCAGGGTGAACTATTTGGCTTTAAAATGTCATGGACTAGTATTGTAAGTGATGAAATACTTAGAAAAGTTTCAGCAAAACCTCAAACGATTTATAAAATCATTAAGCTCTCCTGGCAACCACTCTTTTCTAATGTGATATTGTACATTTTAAAGCACCCACAATAAACTGGATAAGCAAGCCCTAAAATCAGAAGAGTCCTGAACCTGAACTATAGGCAAAGTTCATTACTTCAAGTCTTGTTTCTAGCATAAATTTAGTATCTGGTTTACTGCTGTGTGCTAGGAATTTTGAAATGACAATGCCTGTGTCTGCTTCTCTGCCGAGTATTTCTAATAACATGCTTGCCTTTTTCCTGCATTCTCAGACTCAGACCAAATTGTGTTTTCATTCATTTTAAGCTCAGCCTTATCTCTAGAGCCTGCCCACACTAAAAACAAAGTCTACCTATTCTGATGTAAGGATATAAATGTTAGATGAGGAGAAAAGAAGATTAGGGTATTGGTATCTTTCAGTGAAGACAGTAATTATTTGTCTAAAAAACTGAGTCACCTAAAAAGGTTACTTTTTATTAGGCTAAAAAGTGGCTGATTTTTATCATGTGTACATGTATAGACACATATCCACCAGCAGGTGCATGCCTCCACCATGCATTCCACCAAGCTGGTTTTAGTTGGACTGAATTTCTTCCAAAATTTCTTTTCACTCATTGTCTCTCATTACCAGCTATAAATAAAAAGTATGCGAGAAGATAGCACAATAGCACATGCAGGAATATTTTTGTGAAATAGTTCTCAAAAACTCAGTGTTATAATTTTACTAATTATCTGTAAACTGCTTGATAAATTGATCCTTGTACTTGTCAATTTTCCATATGCATTTCTCAAAAGATCAAAACTGTGCTCCACTGCAAGAATTTGATCACTAATAACTCAACTTTACACTAAAATGAGGAAATTAAATGCAAACAAATACTGAACAATTTGCAATTAGTTTTATCGAAGCTACTGAGCATCTTCCTATCCAACATATACCCTACAGGAAATCACTAATGCTGTATTTCAAATTTTGAATTAGAAAACAACTAGAAAAAAGAAATTCATATAAAAAAAAATTCTTATTCCAAAGCAAAACTTCTGTTGAAGAAGTTATTTAATACTGTTTCTATATCCCATACTTCTAACTTCTGCTTGCTTTTCATGTGCAGAGAATTGCCCAATATGGCCATCAAAGCTTCATACCAAGATAAAGAAAGAACTAATAATCTTTTTTTCACGAAGTAAAGACTGCTTACCTTACATTCACAGGTGTGTGTGGATGCCAGTGTGGCTGAGCAGGATGTATATTAGGATGATACGTTGGCTGCAAATGAAAACATTGAACCTGGTTAATGGAATCATATAAAAGCTCCATATTAACTTTAACCTTTCATTTTCCTGGGGTCATGAGGAACACGTGAGCCCTAGAAACCCTGCTGCTTCAGACCTTCTCCCACGTCACTGAGCCTGCTCATTAGGACATGCTCATGGGAAAATGCAAAGAAAATTGCTCTCCTGTTTGACAGACAACCTGGCACATCTAGTGCTTCTCGTAGAAAGCACATCAAAAAAATGTCAACTTTGATAAAAGGTGGAGGGTAAGAAAGGTTGCTGTTACTACAGCAGGCTTTAGAAGGTCACCCATCTTTGGTGACAGCATTTCCCTCTCACATTCACAAGATCATGAAGAGAAGCAGTGGAACAATCACCAGTGAGAGTTTTAATAAAAAATGTTAAGACTAAGTTCTCATGCACATACAGAATTTGGAAGCTTGCTTTCGCAGTACCACTGACTGTCAGTATCACAGAAGAAAACAAGGTAATCTTTTCCCTGGAGAGTATAAAGAAAACCCCAACAAGCATTTGACCAGCAATGAACTCTGTAAGTGTTGTGATGAGGGAGATAATTGCAACTTTGAAATTGTCATGATCATCCAATGTGAGAGGCTGCTCTAGACAAAAGCTTGCTCACAGAGCAATCTCCTGGGGCCCATCACATTCACAGTCCCAAAGGCTTTAACTTTCAAAAAAAGGGAAGGTAAAGAAGATGGCAAATGGAGTGTACTCAGCTTGCAGAGCATCCAAGAACACAGGGGAAAAGAAAGAAAAGAGTCCCTCCACTTATTCCTTAACACCAATATGGTGCTGTTTATTTCTTACACATCAGAAAATCTCACCCCAGAGTAAGGAAAAGGGAGCAAAACAGCTGTACAAACTATAAGAGCAAAAATATTTACCACTAAATATGAAAGTGGCGACATTTTCCTCTGTAACTGTTACGCTCTTACCTGGTAGTTATGGACTTCAGGAGTATTTTTAGCACTAAGAGAGGGAAAAAAAAATTGCTTTTATTTAATCAATACATCTATGCTGCAATGTTTTTTAGTTCAGTATTACAGAGAAGTAAAATTCGTATTTGTAAGGACATCATTATTTTATTCAGGATATATACCACAACAGTTAGCAGGTGAAAGAGGGGCATAAATTTTTTTTCTTCACATTTAAAAAACAGGAACAAATTATACTTCATAAGCTAGCATAATAACAGTGAGCTAAAAGGAAGTATGTTTTACTTTAGTCTGATTTCAAATATAAAATTTTTTTAAAAAATAGGTTAAACAATGGAAGCAGGCAGCCCCCAAGAAGAAATCTGGTGGTGCATAACAAGACGTGCCAAAGCAATTCATCCCACACCAGAGAATCTATTTCTACAAATCCTAATACAGATATCATCTTCAAAATCCTTTTAGACCGACAACAGCAACTGGGAGAAAGACAGAACTTGGGCCATCACTTACCATAGTTGTGCTGCTTTCACAGGATTGTTTGCTTAAAAAGAAACAAACAAAAAACTTTAAGACAAGTGAAATACCAGCCATTTTGCAGCTTTAGTTATTGGGGTGTTACACTATGGCTAAAGTGAATCCTCGTACAGACACATTTGCACACAAGTGGCTGAATTTCAAGTGCAGCCCTGTGCTTTCCAGCAATCCCATGTGACATCATAAAGTATGAGGCAGACATGAACCTCCCTCTGGTCTTGCAAGAGTGAAAGCCCTTCAGAGGTGACAGCAGACAAGCATATTCTTCCTAAATGTCACAAAAGCACTTTTGGCAGAGTATGTTCTGCACGACCAGATCACTTTTTTTCTCACCTTACTGTAGTAACCATGTCAATACTATTGAGTCGCTTGGAAATCAGAAACTACTCCTTGCAGAAATTTTCAGTATCGTACAGAAACCAGAATATTCACAAAGCTGGTAATGGCCTGTGTCTTATTACAGGGAACAATGGGAGCCAAAATAGCCCAGCAGTTGGGAATCCTGGGAGGCACTGAGTAATCTAATCTTGAACAATGGGGTCTTGGCCTGTGCTTGGGACAGAAGGCAGCTGAGTAACTGGGATATATCATTGCTTTTTCAGGACAGTGTGTGTTTCAAGAGCACTGAAAAACTCAGTGATACAGTGAAAATCCAAGAGTCTGCTGAAGGCAGAAAGTTAATGAGACATTGCAGAAGTCTCAAAAGAGACAGAGCTAGCAGAGAATCCAACCCTTGTGGGCTGCATTTAGGTACAGGTCTTAATGACCAGAAGATGCATGAAAGATAATAATCTACAGGGAGTTTTTGCATTAACTTAACAAACATGATATTGAGCTCTCTAGAGGGAGATCACCTGGGTATGAGAGAACTTCTGACTGGCTGCAGTGGACAGAGAACATAATTAAACATAAGCCACACTTTCTCTTTTCTCCTTCTGTCTCACAGACATAAGTACAGAAGCACCAAGATACAAGGCATGACCTGGAGGTCTGTCAGATCTTGTTATTGCAAGAATAAAATTTAAAGAATTCATTCTTCCACTTATAAAATAACCCACACTATATAGTTGACTCTCACGCCTCACGTAACAGCATCTCACAAATGTAATAAATTCGCATTTCAGTTAAACAAACTCCTTCCACGTACAAAGGGAGGAAGCAGGGGAAAGAGTTACAGCCTCTAGAAAGCATGCATTCTTGTTACCCCTTCCCACCCTCCCTCCCCCCACTGTACAGGAGAAATGAAAATGTCCCCAAAATACCCCAAGGACTGTTCATGTAACTGTGATTTATATTCTGGGAATGCAAACGAGTGCAAAGACATTCTAGGGGAACATCAGCTCACCCTGCTCCGTACTGCAACTATACCTGCAGGCTCAAGAATTACAGAACTTAGAGCGGGTTGTCCTGCAGTGCTCTTTCCTAGGTATTTCTACATGGAATGAAAACCTCAGCTCGAGTTTTTAAGGACAAATTACAAAACCACATGGGAAATCAGTTCCTTGTCATTCCATTTAAATTCGGCACATCTCAATTCCCAGGGCAAGATAGTTAAGGTCAGAGTCTGGATAGGTGAATAACATGTCACTACAGTCAGGAAAGCGGCAACAACTGCATAATGAGACTGCTCAATAAACCTAAAATTGTCTGTCTAGGTAAACAAGTCAATGAGGCTTTTGGACACTGCTACACTCCACATGAAAAATGCAATTCTTCAAAAAATGCTATCCCTAATTGGTTTTCTGCAACTTTTCTTTCCTCCTCAATAGAGCAATAAAAGAAACCATAGGTACCTTCTCCATAGAAGAAGGTGGAAAAATTAATTGTCGAGAGAGTTTAAAAACAGAAGATGGAAACAATGAACTCTGGCAAAAAAAAAAAGCACCAAAAAAACCCGTACACATTCCGATATTTCAGGTGATATGACATTTTTCTATGATGTGGCACAGATGTTATGATTGTAATGTGACATTTATAGGAGTGAATGGGACACCTGCCTGCCTGACTGATTCAGTGAACACGTCTAAAATCACTTACCCTTGTAAGTTGAATGCCTTCGAGAAGGATACCTCTTGCTGGGCCTTCTTTCAAATGTACTAGTTCTGCGTAATCTTGTCCCGTGTGTTGCTTGATATTCTGTCCTCCCGCTTAAAATACAGAAATAAACAAAGTAAACTGCTGCCTTCTGCTGGAAGCTGTACCTGCCCCTTTGTATAAAGATAAATACATTGCTGGTACTTCACTAAATACCTGAATCTGAAGCGTGATCCCAGCCTTATGAAGTCGGATCTACTAGATTTACTATTTGCTGGGGCTCGCAATCTGAAGAAAGCATGGTGCTCCACTGCACACTTCCACAAATGTTTGCACGTTTTGGCACTGTCTAACCGGAAAACAAATGTGTGCTCTTGCTCTCTGCCCTAAATGCAGAAACAAAAGCTTTGGAAGTTGGCATGCATGATATTAGTTATTGTCCTTGGTAGGAGAAACACAGCCTGGGCCAACAGTGTGCTGAGCCTCCCTTGTGTTCTTACCAGTCTGAGCACACACCACACTTTGTTGGATCAGGCCCAAGTAAGGGAAAGAAGTTACCTGTTCATCATCTTCTACAACCACGAGTGTTAGTTTGCTCTTTTTAAAGTCCATTTTTGTTATTTTAGGCCTAAACACAAAAAGCAAAAAGAATAAAATTAAAAGAATATTAAAAGAATTTTATTTCAACAACTATTTCACGTTAGAGAGTGGTACTTCTAACCTGGCCAATCTACCTTCAGATTTAACCCTCACATTTTAAACCTTGCAGATTCAATTAAAAATTACAAAATACAGTCAAGATCGCATGATACAAAGGAGAAATATTTCAGCATTTTAACAAAAAAGAATATGACACAAAAACAGATTACCAAAAGAATAAGCCTATTTTGTTGGCTCCTTCAAAGATCAATATGCCTGTTGGTGTCAGTCCAAGAGCATATTCACAACCATCTCTTCCCTGCAAGCAAGTACAGAATAAATAATCAATCTGCCATCAGCAGTGTAAATCTTACTACAGTAGTATTGCAAAATCCATAGGTCTTAAACTAAACAAAAAGGTTTGCACATTTTTTTAACTTTACAGAGCAGAAGAATATGCATCTGTCTTGAGTGCAAAGTGGCATGCTTTGGCAACAGCAGGCCCTTTGCGGGAGGAGGCCATGTGCTGCTCCAAGTGGCTCTGAGATCCATGGAGATGGATCGACACCAACACTGTGTCCAGGGGAGCCCACACCACAGCTCACCTGTGTCTAAGAGCAGGCAGTTCCTGCCAGGGGAATCAGACACAACAGGAAGAAACTGAGGGACATAGGAAAAGGCATATGGAAAGGGACACTGTGACGGTGTGGCTGGAGAAGCACCCTTGGAGGGAGTGTTGCAGGTGGGAAGCATTTCTGGGGGCCCATGGCCTGTGGGGCAATCCACACCATAACAAGGACACCCCTCAGGGACTGACCCACACCAGGGCAGGGAGCTCACACTGATAAAATAAAATATCACATGGATCTTACCTTAACTACATGCATATCTACACCATACATTTCTAGCCATTTAGCTTTGTTCAAGTAGCACAACTCAGCCTGCGCCGGGCTCTTTCCCCTATGAACATAAAATTTATACTTTATGGAAAAAAAATTTTGTCCACTTTAAATGTTTTAAAATTCACTCCCCTAATTCCTTCCTTTGGGTCCTCAATCTTAATGACACTAAGTGAAGCTCAGCTGATGTGAATTTTCACCCTCTTCCCTCCAAACGAAAATAAATCAGAGGACTGAAAATGGAAAAAGGTCTAAAACTGCCAATAAGGATGAAAGCTCAGGTGACACAGCATCACTGAAATGTACCATATTTATTAACAAAAGACAGGAAAATGAGTTTGCTACCACCCTGAAGATAAAATTTATGTTTGAATGAAAGAATGAGAGAGAGAAAGAGATTTATTTCCAACACAGACTGGAAAAAGACCCGACTTCTTAAATTATTACAAAATAATCTCAAGAAAAACCAATAAAAAATTAAAACTCACCCCACCAACTTTCCCTAAATTACCACTTGCCATTTTTAGGGAAGGAGAGAGCTCAAAGCTTTTTTACAATACTCCACTAACAAACATAATCCAGATTTCATGCCTGTTGAAGGGATTTGACTTCGGAAGAAAGAAAACCTATTGCTAGAGACCCCACTCCCACACAGGTACTCTACCTGCACTCTTTCCATTTCTGAAAAATGTCAAATTCCATGGCTTCCGTCTGGTTTGGTGCAAACCTGAATTCAGACACAAGCTCTGGTGTGTGCTCAGGGTGCTCACACTCTCCCAACTCAGCTGAAATCAATCAATTGAGAAGTTAAAAATATAAAGATCTTGGCATGACCGGAAACATTTAAATCTATTATCCCTATGAAGACAAGGATCGGCTGTAAGTTTCTAAGCAAGTTGTAGAATGCACTTGTGCCAATGCTTTAAGTTAACATCTCATGCCCCCAACCCCAGTAAATTCAAACCAGATTTTACAGCAGAAGTCAGAAAAAGGCATTTGCAGGAGCAGTGTAAGACTGTGGTACAGAATTCTGACATTCAGGAATGTTATGACTGAACCAGCTTAACTAAAGCTGTTTCTCTGGATTTTAAAGCACTTATAGGAAATAATGTTTCTGTTAAAAACAATCATCAATGCATCTTCTGTTTTAGAAGAGGTTACTTTGAAACTTCCTCTCAGTGCATACTTTTCATTCCAAAACACTTCCCATTCTAATTGCACGCTTTGTTATGTTTCTGTTCATGTCAAAACACAGAGGGAATGCCTAGTCTTATGAAACCAGTGATAAAGCTGTGTGGTTTTTTTTTTTTTTTAATCACAATGGTGGTGTACTATTCAGATTAAGTAATTTTTAAGGAAAAAAAAATGCTGAAACATTAACATAATGAAGGTGTCACTTTCTACTTAGACGCTTAGGCTCTGGTATTTTTCTTTTCCAGGAGCAGAACACTTGCCAACTCCACTGAGCTCAGCGGCAGATGCAAGTGCTGAGCATTTCAGTGGCTGACGCCCTTAACTGCCTTGTGTCTGTGACAGCTTTGCTCCTGGAGCCTCTCAGCTGTACAAAGAGGCTGCAACGTCACTGCCTCAGGACTGTGTGGCAAACATCAGTGGAAAATACACTGTTCAGCAACACCACGTGCCACCTGACATACGATGTGATTCCCAACCAGGCCTTTGTCACTCAGTGTTTCTTAACTGTTTACTACTCTTACTACTACTAGCAAAATAAAAAAAGAAAAGCATAGACAGAAACTAAATCCCTTGAAGAAAACAGTTTTATTGCTTCAGGGCGCTTTTACACTTAACAGCTGCAAAAATTTTATTCACAGCCAGACTTCAAAAATACCTAGCAGGAGCCATCAGTAGACAGGAAGTTACATTCAAAATCCAATCTGTTGGCTGATAACACCTACTAGGTGGTTTTGAGAAACTGAGCTTTGCTGAAACACTTTGCAATCTTGAAGATATTAAACAGATCGAGTTCATTGGTCTTCATGTCTAATTACTGTCTCACACACATTTTTTTCTCTCAACAGTAATCCTCCATAGTGAGTTACAGTATTCTTATCTCTGTTAAAGAAAAGGGCATAGATATCTCAGCTCTGTGGCTGTTTCATTGAAGCTGGAAGCCTATTTAACACAGATATTGCTAAGAATTACTAGCCGTCTATCTCCAGTATACAGGAGGGAGCCACAGCATACACATTAGCAAGGAGGACTTCAAGGGGAAAAAAGAATTAAGAATCTGAAGCTTGATGTATTGCCAACCATTTAAGGTAAAACATGGGAGATTTCTCTACTACTTAACTGAGAGAGAAGGCAGGGAACTGAACGAAGGCTGACTGTGCTGTAAAGAGGGTGTGTAGGGATGAGAAGAATGATGAGCTTGTAGGACAAAAGACACACAGAGAAGCTAAGGCAGTAGCATTAGGTCAGAGAAAAATACCACCCCTTGTTTCTGCTTAGCTGCACTCACTATTTATTCACTTTCAGGTAAACAAACTATGTTATCTTTTTGACCTCTAAGAAATAGGTCTTCAGAGTAAGAGTCAGTAAGAGACTTGCCAGCTCCTGCACAGGGTTGGAGGGCAGTGGAAGAAGGGGCTGTCACAGACTCTGTATGAGGATGCTGTCGCTACTGGGGTGGAATTGCACTCCCTGAACGGCTCAGCAGCACTAATATTTTTCAACACAAGGGCACAGCAGAGGACCCATCTTTTCATTTGTGTCGTCATGACATGCTTTGGTATGCCTCTTCTCTGTCCTTTTTTTTTCTTTTTGGTGGCGGGGAGGTTGGGCAGGCATTACATAACACATGTATATACATTATCTGTGTTCGTAAAAAAATAACTGCATAAACTGGGGGAAATTTTTTAAAGGGTGTTTCCTAGAACATTTTTGATAACTCCAAAAATATATTTATTTGTAAATATATTCCTGATTCTTTTATACAGAGGGAAAAAGAAGTTTGCAGTATCCCATGAAGATGTCTTATGATTAGAACTGAAAATCAGAGATCTGAGTAAAGGTTTTCCTTTTCAATTTAATTAGCAGCTTCAAAAGTATATCCAGTTAAACACTAAGACCATACAACACTAATGAGACAGTTAAAAATACATTGTAACAGTGACAACCCAAATTTGATGACAACTTTTCCACAGATAACCCCTACGTGGAGCATAATATTATGTATCTGCTTCAGAAGTTATCCCATACTATAAACCAATGTTATTTGCTACAGAATTTCCTTCATGGGACTGGCAATAAATCAACACTTTACATTTGAATGATGATTCATACAAAACACCAACCTTGGAAACCGCTATTGGAAACCAAGAATTACTGTAACAGAAAACTTCCTTGATTAAAAAAAAAAAAAAGTATGAAATTTAAGGCTTATCTGTGAAAAGACTTTTCTTTCAGCAGGCTCAGACTACTAATGCCTAATTAGCAATTTATAGCTTTTTCTCCGGTCTCAGAAACGGCACACTAAGGAGCAAGACTGGATTTTACAGAGTAAATGCAACCTGCTGAGGAGGGAATAACTGACATTTCTTTATACTCTTCTGCTTAATTATGTTTCCAATGTCAATAATATGTAGCAAACTTCACACCAAAAATACTCAATATTACATATGGCAGCAAAGAGAATGAATTACTTTCAATAATAAAATAATTTTGGACAAACGTATTGTAATAATGTCAAAACACTGGAATACTAAAACTGAAAAAAAAAAAGACAGCAAGAAAATATAAAAGCATGTTCCCACAGAGAGCATCAAGGAGTATTAGTTTTGGTACCTAGCTGGGCACATAATAAACATGATGGACAGCTATTGTACTGCATTTATAGAGTAATCAGAGGTGTCAGTTACTACCCAAAATGTTGAGGCATCAACCTATCATTCTTTGCTTGGTCCTCCTTGCTTGGACCAGATGTGAGGTTACTGGAGTTTTAATCTGTGAAAACGTAAGCAACGAATCAAACTCGGGCTCTGTATTTCCTCCACCTCAAAAAGACACATGGAGTCTGCCTGCAGCAGTTCTTTTCACACCTAACAATCACAGCTGTTCCAGACTGGGGCAACAAAATAACCCACTGCCTTAAGATTTACACCTGTTGCTGCTTGGAACTGAATTCCCTGTTTTGCCTGTCAAGTCTGTCTAGAATCACTGAGTTACTTCCACTGCTGTATTAAACTAAGAGACTCTAAGCACTTCATGTGCCTTGGCCCAACCACCAGTGAAACAGGAAGACAATTTTTCACTTCATTTTTCTGCTGATATGCTTAGAACGATCCAGTTCACTGCACTTTCTTTTAGAAAATTAACTTGATATGAGCTTAATTACAAAAATTTCCTCCCCATCTGCAAAACAAACTGCCCGAAATGGAATGAATATTTGTATTAACATGTTTGCAGCAACAAAAAGCCCCCATCCTGTCCTACAATAACCTAATGAAACCCAGTATGCTGGAATTGTTTTTTCATATTCAAACCTTGCTCCTGCCTCAAAAGTGATCTCAGTTCTAACCCTCGCATATAATTATCTCCTCTCCAATACCTGCCACTCCCTCCCTCCTGCCCTGTAACCATCTCCTGTGTCACACACTGTGGAGGCTTCCTCTCCCAGGCACTGTTCAGGCAGCAGGAAGCCCATATTCACAGGCACCCACTTCCCACAGACTGTGTGCTGAAGGGACAGCTGGCTCTCCAGGCTGAAGTGGTAACACTTGTGCACACACACCTCAGCTTCTCCCTCAGTGGAGAGCTATTTTGGGTCCTTCTTTCCTGATCAGCCCTGAGTTTCCATGAAACTTTTGTCCAGCCATGCTTTAGAGTCTCCTTCCCCCTATCAAGTGTGCTGGCATTGGCCAATGTAATTTAGAAGTTATGAACGGAGGCAAGTCAAGAAAGTGATCGGCCTAAAACTCTTCTCCTTGGGTAAAAGAATGGCATTCATACATGATCAGTGGGAACACATTAGTAACAAAGGAAACGGAACCAGTAGGTGAGTTTTTCAGTAAATTAAGACAAAACACTTTCAAAAGATTGCATACCTTGAAGACACAGAGCTGCTAGTTCAACAGCAGTTTCGTATGGGCATTTCAGTCTTAAAAACAAAACAAAAAACCAAACTATAAAAATCGTGTCTCTTGTCAGTGAATTCCTCTTGCAATAAAGCTAAAAAGAAGCCTGATACAAAAAAAGGGAAACATTAACTTCCACAAACCACTGTGGAAGGCTATGAAATGCCTACAATTAATTTTTACTTGTATATGATTATTTCCAAAGTTAGTACATTCTGGTTAGCGATAAACATGATATACTTCACCATAAAACAAGCTTGAATTAACAGAGAAAACACCAAATCAACTTAGAAACCATGTTTACTTCAATACTCTATTTTAGAATATATGGGTTTAAGGTTTTTGTTTAATTAAAAAAAAAAAAAAAATAGAGCAAGTGTGACTATTGGTCAGGGTAAGACAATAAACAAACAAAATATTTTTGCAGAGTGACCTGAACAAAAAGTGTTGCACTTCCACTTTCTACTCCTCTATTTCACCCACCATACTGAAAAAAAGTGGCAGGCCCAAGTAACGTTCTCAAGTAATAAAACCCAGATCAGTTTTTGCTCTTTAAACATTTCCATCACCTGAACAATCCATGAAAATCTTTCTGTTTGTCAGTAATATAGTCGTGATACACACGAAGCCCTATATGTCTGTATACTAAAGAAAAACAAAATGCACATGGGACTGTAAATCATGCTTATAATCTGCGCATGAATACCATAAAGAATTAAAAAGACCACACAGTTAAAGTAAAATTTAAAATCACTAGGAGATTAACTATTATAAACTCTTTAAATTACAGCTGCAAGTGTAAAAAGGTACTTACTTCCCTGAAAGAATGTCTTGCCGGAGCTGTAATACAAACAGGTACCTGACAAATAAAAATTCAGAAAATCAAAAGTAATTTTAGAGGCATTCTTCTAGCTCCACCAGCTGCAAAAATACCCCAATTCACTGAGTAGTAACAACAATTTGAATAACTTGCTCTTGACAAAAAAAGGGCCTTTGGGATCACACAGATACACCCTGCAACCTTCACAGCTCACATAGCTTTCACTAAAATCAAAGAGAAGAATGTTTTTTGTCCACTGGTAGTGTTCAGGACATTGTTCAAAGCCTTGCAGTTTAGGATGTGCTCTATCTGAGCATACACCACAGCAACCTAAATGCTACTGACACTCCAATGTTCTCCTAAACTTGGGTCTTACCTAATTCAGGCAGGAATCAAACTACAGTATCTAGAAACAAAACACAGATGAAGGCACGTAGGCTTCAGGGCTGCCTTCTCAAACACAAACACAGAACATGGAAAACGTCCAAATTGGGCAAAAGGAAAGGTTCATACTGAAATGTCACTTAAAAATAGCAGAAAAGTTCTGAATAAAAGAAACCTGAATTCCACTGAGCCCACACATTTATTTAATAAGCCAAGTAGGAATTTACAGCCTTCAAACTGTTGCAGTATTTTAAGCTGTTGCTTTGCTAATCTTCAGTTCTAGGCATGCTTCACTGATGCCACTCAGAGCTGGGCTCTGAGGCATGCATAATTCCCCCAGGTCATTCAAGGGGTGTGTACAGGACAGGAAGGCACAGACAGGCTCTGAACTGCTCTGGACACTGTGGGGTGAGGCCTGCAAAGATGAGTGGCTCAAGACCAGAAAGCATGAAGCACTCCTGGGAGCCCAGTAAAAGTAAACAAACTTCTATCTTTACAAAGGATGCTGGAAAAACAAAGTGTTTTTCATCACAGAGGATGTGCAGTGAATGTGGTGAAGGACAAACAGTTGGAATCAGACAGGGAAACAAATGAAAAGGAAGATTAAGATTTCTCATGATAACACTACAGCAGAATCAGATTTATCCATGTTAGCTCTTTGTCATATCTCTGATTCACATACTTGGCTAATACCTGACTTGCCAATCAAAGCTGGGTATTAGCATGCATAGATTAAGGATAGACAAGTGTACTGCCTGTTCTTATTGACATCCCAGATGATTCACAATCCCATGAACTCTTCTAATTTGCAAGAAAACTCTGGGCAGTGCTCCTATGAGTGTCAGGTGGCTGGCTTGTGCAGTGCTGCAGCCCCACTCTGGTGGGTATGGCTTATTGTTGCTCCTTTTCTGTGTGCAGGCTGACAAGTATTGGCATCTCAATTGTTGCTACTCCAAATCAGCAAAATACCTTAGAAAATTCTCCACAACACACAAGTACAGACATGTTCCTCTGCTGTTTTTCTAACTAAACCAACTAATCAGGTCGCACACAAGTGACAGAAGATGTCTTCCAAAATGCACTGGATTTCAACTGTTTTGAAACTGAAAAAAAGACAGAGTGGGTGAAGGGTTTTAACGCTTTCCATTATTATGTTAATTATGAGAATGTGATATTTGTAGTTTCACTAGAAATTGAAGTCAACTAGAAAGCAAATCTCCAGAAGGAATTGTGAACACTCCCCACCTGGAAAATTCACAGTTACTGTTACTCATGATTTTTCTTCCACCTTTTACTGCCATTCCATTTCAATTTGGAATGATTTTGAGACACTTTTTAGTCAACACGCTACATTGAAAATATGATATAACCAGCATAACGATTTTTTAAAAACCTTAAAGGATTAAAAAATTAAGAATTAAAAAGTTCTTAAATTGAAAATTACTTTCAAAAAAAAAAAAAAAAAAAGCAGCACCTATTTGTCCACTGTAAAATTAATTTCCAGCCTATTTTTATTTTTCTTACACAGTTTCACTGTGGTCTTCTGTCAATCTTATAATTAAAAGAAATTGTTCACAACACTGAATATTTAGCTGACTAAAGTGTTTTTCTAATTAAAAAAGTCTTCTGAAATGTCACCTTTCAGCAATAATTAGACCACAACGCATCAGAGGTTAATACTTTCAGACAAAATGTCTTACTCGATCACAGCAATGATCACATAGCTCAGAAACCCAATCTCACAGTGACTAGGATCATATGCTTCAGAGGATTAAGCAAGAAATCTTGTGGTAGACAGTAACGCAGTAATTTGACCACAGGGGAAGTGTAATACTTGTCAGACGTGCACCCTGATGTATGAAGACTTACATCAATTTCCAGAAAACACGTATTATTCCTACTAATTTAACTGCATTTCCTCATTAGAGATGTCCATAAATCATCCAGATTTTTTGATTCTTTTAAGATCGTATACTCAGCTACATAAGTGACAGGGATTTCTGTAAGTTAATTATACATTGCATAGGAATATGCCCTTTTATTGAATTATCACGGCTGCACAAAATTGATAACGGATATTAAAGACCCTACGTCTATATGTTAAGGTAGTGACAATTAGCTCTTTAATCTTGTCTCAGGCAGTGAAAAAAAAACCCCATGGTCGGCACAGCAGACAGCAAAGGAGACAGTAATCATATTCCTGCAGGCATGAGTTTAATGTAAACATCACATGCTCATGAACTACAAGAATCAACCATCTTTAAACACCTGAGGCTGATTAGGAGTACACTGATTATTGCCAAGCAAATTAGAAGACACAGAAAATGCCCTACGGTGAGAGACAGAACAAAAGAAAAGATAAAATAACATTAAGAGAGATGACTACTATACAAAGAAGACACAAAGTAAACAGATACAAAAGATAAGTAAACCCTTTCCTACAGCTGCTCCTTTCCCAGTTTTCAGAATATCCCTCCCCTAAATCACACCAAGGTGCTACAGGCCCCACAGAAAACAGCCCAGAAGATTGAAACAAAAGACTTCCAAGTATTTGTAGAGTGACTTTGCACAATACAAGCTGTACACCTTTTGCTTCACAGAGAACCATGGGGAAGCAGAAGCGATTCAATCAACTGCTAACCAAGAACTCAAGCTGGCTATTCCCACAATTCTGTGGCCTTTGTACCATTATTAAACCACCCCCAAGTCTCAGAGCAACAGGAACAAAGCAGGACACTGACATTTTAGCAGGACATAATGGAAAACCCTCTCAGAGGACGGTAGCTATCAAGAGCAGGTGTCCCCAGCTGCAGCTCTCCCCACCCCAGCACTGCCTTTCTTTGCCAACTTCAAAGCACCAAAACACAGCATCTCCTACACACTAACACATTTGGAGAGGCTCACGAACGCTTTCTGGCAGCAAATAAAAAAGGTGATGTTTTTCTGACAGTAGGAAAACACCTAAGAAGGCAGACAAAATGACCACTCTTAATAAGAAAGCTCGAATCACCTGCTTCCAGCACCCCCACATGCCTGAGATGTCTTAATTACCCCATCAGCCATGCACAGTTCCTACCTTGTAAACTCTTCATGAAGGTTGTTTGGCTCTGACGAATAGTACTTAATTCGAAAATGCAACGTGTATGGAGGTCCAACTGCACATGCAGAGATTTTAAATGGGGAAAAAGGTTTATATTCGTTGCAGTCCAGCTAAGGCAGAACAGCCACCAAACCACCCCACAACCCAAGAAACCCAAACTTAATTACATTTTTCAAATTCCTCAAAGAAAACATTTCATGTTTTTAAAATTTAAAAATGCATGCAATAAAAAAATAGATGATTATCACACTTTATGATATTCATTAATTCATATTTATCAAGGCAATAGTCCATTCGGCAAATGCATTTTTGTCCAAAGAGGTGTGCCCCACAGCACACTGTGAATGACAGCAAGTTCCAGGTACTCTGCCTGTTGCTGGGCCCAGGGGGAGATGGAAGGAAGAGGGAAGGAGAGAGTGATGCTCCTTCCTACCAGGCAGTCCTACAAACACTAGTCCAAAAAAAAAAAAAAAAGAAAACCCACCCAATAGAGCAGCTTTCAATTTAAACACATAAATTAGAAAAAGTAAGATAAACAGGGTCAAAAGTGGTAGGGAAGACTATGGAAGGTGCCCATGAACACAGAAAGCTAGAAAATTCCATGAAGTGGAGTTGCAAGAACTGTTTTCTAATGTCAGAAGGTGAATGCTACATCTGACTTTCCACGTAACACAGATAATAAAAAGTTATCCAGCTATCACGAGACTGTGATCAATGCATCCTTATCTGCATCATCTGACCAGCTGCCTGCTGATGTAATAGTTGATGGAAAAAATTACTTTTCCACACATTTTTCTAAAGTCTTCTGTAAACCACATCAACACAGTAAACATGTGCCTATTAATTATCCTTCTATTAAATGATATGCAGCTAAAATTAAAATAATTGGAGCTTTGATTCTGTCTCCACATACAGCTCCTGTAAGTCAGGTTATAGCACCCTGGGCACATTGTTAGGCACTACTGGTGAGGTTTGCATGGGCCAGATAATGACTTGGAAAAAAGAGCAGCGAGCAACATCCATCATGAAAGAGGAACTCTTCACAAAGCATCTGCTGAATGCAAGGTAAAGAAAAGCATCCTGTTGTAAGACACACCTTTACAACCCCCAACAAATTGCTTCTCTCTTTGGCATTTCTCAGAGCCAGGATTGGCTAAATTCTTTTTAAAACAGGCCCTTCACAGATTAAACACAGACAAAAATGTGCAACTAAACTGGTTGAAGGTGTTACAGAACCACTGATTTTCCAGGAGAAAAGGACAAAGCTATCACTGAATCCACAGCTGGAAATCAATTAGTCACTTAAGCCATGGGAGTCTGTGATGGGATGAAAAAGTGAGAGAAAACCAAACACCAAAAACCTTACCTAGCAACTGTCTTCACTATGGATTCTAGCAGGCTGACACCCACACACCATGGGTGACAGCAAACTATCCTAAAGGCCTTTGAAGAACTCCACTGTTTACAAAAATCATCTAGATATTTGGGTACGTATCAAAAAGAAAGGCAAAGCACTACGGAAGCAGTCAAGACCCATCTCTGTGAGGTCCTGCAAGGGGGTCAACAACTTCTTTGAGAAACACTACATTTTAATCTCACAGAAGCCATGTCTCCAGCTGGCCCATGACTGTTACCAACTGCAGAATTGTAACAAGACATGTTAATGTCAATGCTGTACTGTACCCAAGCCTACAACCAGATTATTAAAAATCCAGGAACTACTTCCCTGCCTTAGACAATTTTCACAAAAAACTCAGTGGCCCAACCCAAGCCCTCTATCCAAAACTACCTTTGATGAAACAACAGCTATTTCAAAACTACGTTTGACAAAACAGCAGGTATTTCTGCTAGTTTTACTTCTAAATTAATAATTTAAAACGTTTTTAAAAATTCATAATTACACAATGAAATGTTTTCCATTTGTTCTCTGAAAAAAAATTGCAGGATATCTGTTCTGGATCAGAAGCAGTGACAGGATCTGTGATCTGTGTCCAGGCAACCTGATTTCACAGATCAGACTGAAATTACCTGGCAACCTACTCTGCCTCAGACAAACAGCATGTGTTTAACAAGGGCTACTGAAAACTGGGCTACTGCTTAATAAGTGCTCTTGCATTTAGAAATAATATAGTAAGCCAATTAAATATTACACAAAAACTATTTTCTAAAAAATATTTATTCCATTAAAGGCCATACTTAAACATTCTCAATCATGTTCTAATACACTAAGTTCAAACTCTTTAGGAAGTAACAAAACAAACAGGCAGAGACATAGTACTTACTTTTTATTTGCTTCTTAATGAATTTTGAATGGTCCAACCAGTGCTAAAAAAAGAAAATCCACACTTAAAAGCAGTTCCATTTCAAGACTTTGTTGACTCCATAAAGTAATTACAATAAAATTTAACAGATAAAAATCTCTTATAAGGAAACATTGCCATCTTTATTTTCTAAGCTTCTGCACATTGGTGAAAGTGTTTAGTGGCACATTTAACACCTTCCCTTCTTCCACACAGGAAAGCTTGATTTATAAATTCATCAGCAGAGCCAGGGAAGCCACTCTTCCAGAGAAGAAACCTTAAAATCCAATGCCACAAGGCAGTGGTGTGTAAGGAAAGCAGCCTTTTATCCCAAATCCCTGAGTTCCTGCCTCCTTTCAAGCACCATTTGATGGAGACCCTCTAGATCCTGTATTATCCTGCCTTCCACTGCTCCATAGCCAAGTTTTTTCAAGGTAGGGGTAGAGACTTAACCCCACTAAAAGCACTTGGGAAACACTGGTGTATAGCCCACCCCTTCCTTTTTAAACTAAGGCAGAGGATCTGGAATAGATGCAAAGATGATGACAAAAACATATGATTCCCAGCAAAGTTTATGCACTCTCTTGTCAATGTAAGTTGAATCTTCAGAAAGGCAGCAATAAACACAATCTGGTGTAAATTTAGATTAAATCTTTGACTGTCTCTGTTCAATGTCCTACACAAGGCTGCAATCTGATTTGAAACAACGCCATGTAAACGTTTCTGTCGCGCAAAGTGATAAATGAGTTTTGGATTTCCTTGAAATAAGTGTTTTTCTATCTTCATACATATTTTAAAATTATAAACTAGGTACTATAAAACAAAATCTTAGGAAAAAAACAAAACCCTCTTCCTTCTTTCCTATGAAAGTATTAATGTTTTCAGAAAAAGGGTAATCTCTCAATGACTACTTGTCATTCCACCAACACCATGCTACCATGGCTAAATAAATGTGAAGAATTATTTGCTGGATAGTAATAGTGGTATTTATTTACTAAGTATGTTCCAAACCAAAGCAAAAATTTATTTATCACAGGTATAGATGTGTATAGATCAAAAGCCTGATAACTTATGACCCTTAAGGTAAATAAATCTCACAAGAGGTAGAAAGAGAAAGAGAAATGAAACAATTATTCTGAAGGTGATTTTATTTGCAGACTTGCAAGACTCCCTTAGGTGAGGCTGCTAAGAAATCCATTCTTATAATCTAAGAAATCTCTACTAGAATGAGAATAAAACATTATAGCAGCTCATATAAATACATTCTTTCAAGTTGCAAGTAATTTACTTTGTCTCCACTTTGCTCTCTTATGAAAAGTTACAGCTTTGTGAAATCTCAATTTTTTGGTAAGAAAAAAAAAAAATCAACATTGAAACTTTGGCTATTTTTTTTTTTTTACTGGAATTATACAAGACTGTTACTTTCACAGCTCCAGGGCAGATTAATTTTTTATTCTTCAAATACCTAGCTACAAAAATGTCTTTCTGTTTAATATTTATTTTGGCTAAAGAAAAACCATTCAAAGTCAAATATAATTAATCCATTAAAAGAACAGTTTCCCTTCATATTAAATAAAACCAAACATAAAAAAACCATCTATAATATATACCAAAAGTCCTCCAATAACATTTCATCTGTGACTCCTGTTAGTCCCATGTTCTGGAAAAAGCACTGCACAATCTGAACTATAGTAATTCCCAATGAAATAACAGCTGATAGTACCTTCCTTGGAATGTGGTCTTTAAGGTACACTGAAGCTCAAATAAGAGCAAGTTTCAAACTGATTATCTGCAAGTGTAAATACTTCAAATAATGGCTAAAAAACGTAGCTAACAAGACTCCAGGAATTATTTGTGCAGACCATTAAACAAGACTACAGCTTTGACAGGAAATTTGTCACTCTCTGTACCTAAGCAGCCAGAGGCACATTGCTCCAGGAGATAAAGCACAGTAAGCATTAAAGTCACCTCTCTTCAGAAGCAACAGTGAGCTGCTGTTTTACCCCCATCCCACACTGCACATCATGGCTGTGTGTGATGTGCCACCACACAGATCATAAATACAAACACAGAGGTAGGGCATGGACTGACTGCATTACTGGCCCAGAGCTCCCAGGACTGGAAGTTTTCACACAGATTTATGAACCAACACCGATTTTGAAGCCAGATATTTTGTGCAATTTCTGTGAAAATCAGGCTGAATTTTAACACTTCATTGCCTCAGATAATGTCAGAGGGCTTCTTCACACTGACTACCACACCAGCTTTCCGAATGTCCCTCTGAGCTGAAAAATAAATCCTAGCATTCTAGCTAAAGCCCAAAATAGGTTTGGGCTTGGCTACATACTGCTTGCTTATTCAATTAGAGGGAAGTAAAGGCAGTGAATTCTGAAGTCTCACTAGGAAGCTGGATAAAACCAGAGAACCTTGCTCTCTCAGCACCTAAAACTGTAGCTCTGCCTATCTTGTGCTCTGGCTAAACAACCGTACATCATTTCAGGATCTGGACTCACCAAAGAAACTTCACTATGGATCTCAAGAGTGTATGACCAACACTGACCACACTCATTTCAGTCATGCAATACCATAAGCCCTGTATCCTGTTTGGACTTGAAGTATCAGTGCAGAACAAGCAGGAGGTAAGGGATTACTTTCTTTAGGTCTCTGTTATCATAGGAAGACAGTGTCTAAGCTACTTTACCCACAGTAAGGGAAGAAAAACCCAAACCTGGTGAACCTGCAGGTAATCAGAATTCTATGATTATGCTAGAACAGAACAAGGAATTCAGCTGGAAGGGAGCTGCAATGACCATCTAGTCCCACTGCCTGACCACTTCCCATTACTAAAGGTATTGTCCAAACATCTCTTAAACATTGACTTGGGACATCAATCACCTTTCTAGGAAGCCTGTTCCAGTGTTTGACAATCCTCTTGGTAAAGAAATGCTTCCTAATGTCCAATCTAACCCCGATGCAGCTTTGAACCATTCCCATGCATCCTGTCACTGGATACCAGGGAGAAGAGCTCAGCTTAGCACTACCTTCTCCACTTCCTATCATCAGCTGTAGAGACCACTGTGGTCCCTCCTTTAATTCTGTCAGGTGAGCTAGAAGGTCAAATGCTGGATTAACTTCCATTTATTCCTCTTTAATCTCAATAAAATTTCTTTGTTCTGCCAGATGAATAATGCTTCCTATGGTATTAACTAACATAACACAGTAGCCATTGACTGGCATTCATGTGTTGAAAACACTCACCGATCAATTCCACATGAAAGAAACACCATCTAAAAAAAAAATAATTTCTTGAAACACTGGAAGCATGTACTTCAGCATGCTTTCCTGCTGATCACTCACTTTATCTAAGTGAAGAGGAAATAATAAGTACCTCAACATTTCCTAAGTGGTAGCAGCCAATATTTTCTCAAAATAGATATGCAGCAAGGGAAAGATATATTTATGTCAAGATACAGGAGATAAACTATAGCTGCTAGAGCAGTCTATGTAAGGACCATGTGAGTGCCAAATGAAGACTGAAAGGAGGATTACCACAGGTCAACACAATCCCATCACACACCTGAGCTTTGCAAATTCCACCGCCTCGCTACTTCCTTCCTAAAAGAATGAAAATTCCTTGTCTTGATTTATACAGCCCTCAAAGGTGACCTGAAAAGGAAAAAAGTTGCATTTGACCCTTCCTGCTTCACTTTCTTTGCTAGTTTAAAATGCATGACGAACATCTGGAATAGACTGTTCTCCCTTATGCTTATTTATATATTTAACTATCAGCGAGAGGAAGCCTGTTTTTACCAGAAGTTTTATTTGCTCTCTGAAAAATACTGCTTTAATGCTTTCTCATGCCATGCCTGGAAATACAAGAGGGAGAATTATGCTCAATGATCAAGCTCAGAAAAGAAGGTGTGTTAAACAAACGTTGGCACCTTTAAAACCAAAAGTCAATTATCCCTTCAACTGTCTTCTTGTTTTCTGGTTTCCAAGGCACCTGAATCCTACCAAGCTGCCTACCATTACTCACACAACCTTCTAAAGCAGAGAGGTTAAAAGTGTACGTATCACAGAGGAGGAAGGAATCACCAAAAAACCAAGCCAATAAAAACTCTACCCACCAAACCACAGTTTGGGGACTTCTCTACATCTACAGATTTAAAAGGGAGCAAAGGAGCAAAAGCCCTCTTTTCTTTTGCAGGTCACTTTTCAATATTATTATGGTAGTAACAGAAAACCAAATGAGAACCGGGGTCATGTAGAAACTCAGGGAGTACACAACATATACCTAGAAACAGGATAATCTCCCAAGAGTTCACAACTTAAGGCATGAGAGATTGTTTCCCATGTTTCTCTGATTCCTCCAAGAAAGTTATGCTCCTCTTGAAAATGAAGCCTCACCTGACTGGTGACTTCAGCTGCCTACTGAAAGGCTGTAGAGAAGATGAAGACTGACACTTCTCAGAGGTATTCCATGGCAGAAGGATGAGCAGCACCAGACTCAGGAGAAATCCCAGCTAGACAAAAAGACTGTCACCATGAGGCTGTTCAGACAAAGCACAGGTGCCCAGAAGGACTGTGGAGCCACCATTCTTGAGGGTATCAAACATGACTGAACAAAGCCCCAGGAAACCAGATACAACTGAAGCTGCTATCAGGAGCTTGGATATAGACACTGCCTTCAACAGACAAGACTTGCAGGCATCTTTCAGGATGCTGCTCTACAATCTCACCTACCCTACTTGAAAGAAAAAAAAAAGGGAATGCACTTCTACTCAAATAGCATTCACACTACAAGACCAAGCTGGGATTAATGAGGTGAACAGTTTGCATTTGGGCTCAGATGAGACCAACTTTTCACAAAATACTGGCAGGATCTTACTACAGGAGTTTCAGTCACAGTAGGTCAACACCGCTGCAGGTGTGAGGGCCAACCTGATCAAAGTGCAAAGTTTTAGCTGTTTTCTAAGTTGTTTCTGGCCTGAACAAGTCGGACCAGCTGACATCCAGCAGTTCCCTTCAACTGCCACCATTCTGCAGCTCCCATGCCAAGTTCTCTCCTGCCCTGTGAAGAAGAGCTGCCACCTTCCACAGGCCAGACACGGTGAGATGGTGCAAGCAATGCTGGGGTGCGAGCAGTACTGTCCAGCAGCGCAAGGGCAGATGCAGCTGTGATAACAAAGTTCTAGACTGTAGTCTTGGGAAGAACAAGGCCACAGATGCTAACTCCAGAGCCCTGAGGGCACTTATAGTCCTTAGTGGCTCTTTACCAGCCCTATCTGAGACCTCCAACCCCATATTGTGTGGCATTCATGGAAGTCTGGCCTGTCCCAGTCCGAGTCAGCACAGAGCCATCTCAGAAGCACCCTGATAAATGATGTGGTTTAACTGTAGACCAGATAAACTATCCAAGAATAAAAGGGAGATGTATGGGCATCCTTCAAGATGATGATCCTATCCTAACTCATATACATGTGCTAACCAAAGAATATTTTGCTTCGCAGATCTGATGTGACAGAAGTAAGCCACAGAATTATATAAAAAATTTATAAAAGGTTTGCATTATCTAGAATATGTCTCATTAGCCTTACTTTACAGACAATGAAAGCCAATACCACTCCGGAACAATTATAACAATTAAAAGCAACTTACTTTTAATTTTGATGCCTGTGTCCAAACATTCAACAATAAACTGAATGGATTTGTAACAAGTAGGCAACAAAGCTGAATAAATCTGTGGAAGAAAACTGAGAAAAATCACTTCATCTTATGCTCCAATCACACACAAAGACAAAAGAAACCAGCAAAAACTGTTTGCTGTCCTGCACAAACTTCTTTACACTTAGGAAAGAGGTGCAGAAGCATCACTGACAGACAGTATCAAAACCATCTGCCCTGTATGGCTGCTTCTCAAGTCTGTGTCAGAATAATATCCTCTCGAAACAGCAAGAGCAACTGGAAGACTAAAGTCTGGAGGTGCTCTGGGAATTGTTAGTGTTTTGGAGTCTTCCATCAAATGTTCACAGACCACAAGACAGCCTTGGACAGCCATAGCTGGAAGTGTTCCACATTCCTCAGGTGTTCTGCATCACTGTGGAATCAGCCATATTGCCTTTGTCCAGTTACTGAACTGGCATTCCCATCACTGACACTACTAGAAACTGAAGCACTGAGTGCTACAGGATATTCCACAGCTTTTGGGACCCTCCATCTGGGACTGGTATTTGTTGTTCTGGGCCACAATCCACACACACACGTCCTCAACAGCCACAGTCCCAACGTGCTTATCATTCAGAAGAACAAGAGAAATTGAGGGAGGGGAAACTGAGTCACTAAGGAACTTCAGAGTTTATTCATGGGCAAAACAATGTGCTCCAACAGCAGCAGAAAAGGAAACACTTGGCATTATCAAAATATTTATCAGTCTCCCTTCTTCCCCACATCCAGTGTACTGAACAATAAGGCTTGTCCCTATTTTCTTCTGCCTAATGAACACTTGCTGTTGAAGTACTAAGAAGTGCAAAAGGAAAAAGACTCCCAGATAAAACACTATGAGGCTAATTGACTCGTTTGAACTGCTCATTTTTCCACATCCCTCACATCTTAAGAAGTCATGGCAGTAACATCAAAAGCAAGCAGCTGAAAATACTGATCAATGAGCCCTTAATAAGAAGATTCAGATAGACAGAGCAGAGTCATAAAGCACCAATTCCCTACAAGTCCCTGACCCAATACCTGCTGAAACATCCAGGAGTCTAGTACCTGATGTGTAGAGGAAAAAAGGCACTCGCATTGTTCTTTGTTGTTCAGGTTGCTTCCTACCTGCCCCCTGGCACTGTTGAAATCCTTTATTATGAGTCATACACGATCCTGGCCCTCCCAGAAAAACCTGGTCAGGAGGCTGTCTTTCATAGAGGTGAGCATCTCAGCATCACAATCAGTGCATCCTGCTGCTGGTTAGGCCCACTCTGGGCAACACAGATCTGGCCATGTTTTTTCCCTTCTGTTTTTGTACTTGGAGCAATTCCTTTCACGAAAGTCTATTTCGCGTCTACACAATCTTCTCCATCTCCTCCCTCCACTGTCTTCTCACCTCTTGCATCAAAACACAATTAGAAATTGGTCAATACTGAGAAGTTCTGATGAAAACATCATTTATTAGGACAATTCACTTAGGGTTGGTCCTGGCAGTCATTTCCCCAGGGAATTCTGGTCCCCACCACAGCCACAGACACCTGCAGGAGGCACAGGGTGTCCTCACACATCAGTCCTGCTGTACACACGCTGTAAATCCAATGCTTCCCAATGTGCCAGATACACTGGGGGCATACGCACATCCTCAAAATGGCTCAACTGGCTGCAGAGCACAGCTGGGAAAGGCTGTTCCGTACGGACCTTCTTTAATCTAAGAGGTCTTTGTGACTTTAGAGATCAAACGTAAAGGACTTAGAGGATCACTGAAAGAGACTCGTGTGAGAAAAGGGACATTTTAATTCTTTTGCTTCCATGCATTCCCAAGTTGAGGATGCAACTCACGTGTACAGACTAAAGAAAAATAAGAAGAATTCAAAGATTTATCTTGAAACTTTTTCCACCTCAATTACTCTGTAATTGTTCTTGTGAACAGGAAGACAATCATGATGGAAACAAGCAAATTCCAAGCAAATAAACAGGGGCAATCCTTCAGTTATGAATTCCTGTAAAACACAGGAGGGGCTGGGAGGGTATCCATGTTTTGGTATCACAGGACAGAAAACTGGAACAAAGAATGCAGCTGTAGAAATGGAGATACCTGTATCCTGAGAGACCTAAAATACAGAGCTCACAAGGAGCTGTTAACCACAGAAACCATTTTTCTTAAAGTGATTTGGAATAATAAAGAAAGGACACTCCTGGACAGAAAATGAACAAACATTAGCTACCAATGGCCAAAAATAAGTGCCAAGTACCCAAACCAAACATAGAATGGGTTGCACACAACCAGTTTCTACAAAAGTCAATAAAATACTTCCTCATGGATACTGAACTTCAGTAGTATGGTCTCCCAAGATTTTATTACTGCTATTCCTAACCTCAACTAAAGCTTTCAAGGCCTCCTGCTTTGCCAGAAAACACACACTGTAGTAAAAGTAATTAAAAACCCAATAAGCTTTACATTTTCTCTAAACCACTGCAGAGACCTCCTACATCAGTGACACTCTTCAATCACCCCAAGCACTACATCTGTTGAAGTTCTGTAACAGCTGAATAAGAAATTATTTTCTTGTATTAGAGTATTTCTACTTCTAATTAATAGCAAGTAACTCAAAATACAACAGTGCACTAAGATCTGTTTTAGAATAAACTACTAGATGATTATCTACATCCTTCTACCCTTCTGCATCCTTCTACATTCCTCTGATGGATGTCTTCAAAAAGCACACGACACAAACTAATGCAGAGTCCACTGAATAGGCTTTACAGTATTTTCCGCATTACTGCTGACATCTTGCTTTTTACAGCTTTGTTGGGGTTTGTCTGCATTAAAAATTAGCTGTTCAAACAATTAAAGTTTTTTTCTCTTTCAAAGCAGATAATCTCTAATCATGATTTTGTTTTCTGAATCACAGCTATCAACATTGCTTGTCCCAACTCCCTGGCAAAGTTACAGGACTGCAGGAAACACAGTGCACTCAAAAGCGTCTGGCCTTGGAGCACACAGAAGCAATCTCCACTATTCAAAGACTATTTTGTGCTCTCTTGTTCATAATGGTGGCTTAAAGATGTTTAGCCCTTAACAATACATACTAAAAACAAAGGCTTAGAGCCTCAAGGGGTTTACACAACTTTAATCTGCCAGTCCCCCACTTGCCATTGTGTGGCTGGGCTGGCACTAAGCAGAAGCCCACGGAGGCTATGCATTTATTTGCTGTGCAAACGAAAAGAGCAGGTCACAAGTTCAAGGAAGGCTGTTAAAGCATGGAACCTCTTGGCACAGGGGTGCTGGGCAAGATAAAACCTTTTGCCTTGGAGTTCTCTAAGCTCTACTCTCTGCCCAGCTTGAGCTAGACAAAAAAAAAAAAAAAAAAAAAAAAAAAAAAAAAAAAAAAAAAATCCAAGTAAGAGCTTTTGGCCTTGCACTGAAAGGACTTTGCTCTCAACACTCCTCTTAATTCAGGAAACTACAATCCTACCACCAACCAGAGTAGGCTTTTTTTAGCCCTCCCAACAGCTCTTCACAGCCCTTATCCCTCTAGTAACTGTAGATGCATCATGTACTTCCCTCCTTAATAAAGAGAAAAGAAAAAAGAAATAGCACACAAAGAAAACTAAAACACTCACATGTATAGGCACATCTTGCCCTGAACACCAGTGACAGCTACCTACAGAAGACATAGCTGCTCACATCTGTTTCATCTTTCTTACCAGTCAAAAGAGCCCTTCAGTTTTGCAAACATACAAGAAAATGAGTCTTCTCAGCTTCCTCAGCCAGGGCTTTGGCTGATCTGCCCTCTTTCCTTTTCTAAGAAAGGATATTTCACTCTCCCTTTCCCCTTCCCTTCTTGCAAAACATTATGGAACTCCTTGGTAGGTAATTATTCCTAGCTATCAAATTCCCAGTTGGATGATTTGACAATCAGTGACAATATAATGTGTTTTTCCCATTATGAGCAGGCTCTGCTCTATTAGCTGTGTCCTTGTAATCAGGTCCATCATGAAATTACACACAGTTTATGTAATGGAAATTTTATCAGGACTAGATTTTCTAAAAATTCTAAACCCATTATGAATATACTCCATTCAAAACATCACTTTCCACTTTTATTACCTTAAATTAACTTAGATCTCGGGATAATGTTTAAATAGATTAACACCACTTCTCCCCAAACCCACAGATTCCCTTCTTCCAATATCAAGTCATTATAATACCTGGATAGATTTCCTGTTTGTTGTTTAAAGACACTGGTAAAACACAGATGATAGTACAGCTACTAAAACACTGATCCATCCTTTGACCTAAGTTTTGTTAGAGAATAAAGCTGAGAATTCTGGGACGATAAACTTAGAACCTACATTTCCCAAGATGTCAATATTGCAGCTACATTTTCCCATTATTCTATTATCCCAGAGTAGACATCTTCTGTTGCTTCATGGAAAAAACATTTACAGACTGACCAGAGAGCACTAAAAGAAACACTTATTTTCCAAGTCTGCATATTCTGTATCCACAATACAGGATTTTGTCAAACTGCCTGTTCACATAGAGTGAACAGAAAAAGGAAAAGATTAAATATATGGCAATATAGTGTAACCACAATGTTGCAGTCCTATCCTATTAATGTATCTATCTATTTGGATCTGCAAATATGTTTTTTCCTAATTTATTTTACCTGTAGATACTAGAGGTCCTTATATAAGGGAGAGGAGGAGAACTTTTAGCTAAAACTTTTCACTGTTGCAAGTGAATCTAAATCTACAAAGCAACATAATCTGTGCATGGAGCAACAGAGAGAAAATAGTTACAAGCAATCCTTGCTTGCAAAACATTTTGAATACCATGAGCCTACTAAGCATAAAGCGCATTTTTCTTTACCCACATGCATTGCTTTTCACTTGTGTGCAATCAAGTCACATGATTGTCATACAAAGTGACACAGGACTCATTTAGAGGATGTAGTTTTATGTGCAAGAACCAAACATGGCATCACTTGTTTCAGCAGTACATCCCCCAATGCCTACATCTCTCCATGGAACTGCACCAGCAATACACTTATAATAGGCAACACAAATAACTGCAAAACATAAATATCAAATGAAGTTATACTTACTGTAATTTGGGAAGCATCCATGAATTGTAGGCCAAAGTAATCGGTTTCTACAAGGTCCAAATGATACACAATCTGGTCAAACAACTCCTGTCCCTTTGCATTTTTCTGTAACAGAAAAGAAAATGCTTTTTTTTTTTTAACAAGTCAGACTTTGTTGGGTTTGTTTGTATGTCTTTCTTTTTAAGTTCAAATGTATGAGAAGAGATACACAAAGGAAAATAATATCAAAATAGCAATTCTATTTATTCTGAAGAATTGCACTGACAGTTCTTTTTATCTTCCTCAGGAAACAGAGTGACATGCTGTCCTTGTCTGTAGCTATTCCAACAGCATCAGATTTCACTCTCAAATAAAACTTTCAAAGTTCATCATAACTAAAAATGTGTAAGAGAAAGGAAAGGCTTATGTCCTACAAGTGTCCTACGTCACAGAGCCATTATTTTATACTCCAGGAGGTCTGATTCTCCAGGAAAAGCTTGCTTGACACACTGCCTGAAATCTGCTGGCTATCAACCACAACTGTAGTCATGCAGTGCCATATCACCACTGAAGCTGCAAAATAAATTCTGGACAGCCTGAATATTTGAAGAGCACTGTGAAGAAAATTAATGGGATATGATAAAAATCTTTCACTTATGTTGTCAATTGACCTAATATTTATAGCCTTTAAATGAAGAAACAAAAAAGGGCCAAAAAGGCTGTAATTCTTACTTGGCATGCCATCTGAAACATGAAGGCATGGAAATAAAACTAACAACTAAAATCCCAACTATGGACTACAGGTACATGTAGAAAAGTTAGCAAATCTTAAAAGTAGGCTGCATTGGTCTGGGTACTTGTTTTGAGGTTAAGGCAAGACTTTGGATACCCAGTTCTTCCACACTAGAAAACCAAAGTTTGAAGATTATAGGTGGGTAGGAGGAAAAGGCAATAACAAACTGATTCTTCATGCAAATCCTGTTGAGTTACGTGGGGAAGAAAGCTTGCAAGTTCTTGAGCAAAAACATCCCTTGACTAAAAACACATGAGATGATCATAAATCTGAGCAAGAGACTGAAGCTACAGCTACAGTTCATACAGGGAAGTACAGATCAGGATCCACTTTTGTGACTGCTGTCCCTCTTACACCTTTAAGGATTTTTTTCTTTCAATTTTTATTTTTTAAAACTAACATATTAGGCACTTCCACTTCACGCCAAAATGTAGTAAAATTCCCAGAGCTAAGCAACCAGTTCCTTTAGTCTGGCCTTCTGCATAAAGGTAGCATCAATCATAATACACAGAACTCCTGTTCAGGGTTCTAAGCTGTCTAAAATCAGCCTTCAGCAATAGACAAGACGACGAGTTACACCTCTATTTTCCCAAGAAAGTCAAGCAAGCTCAGATAGGCAGCACATCTTATTTAAGTTGTATTTTTTTGAGAGTTTTTTTACTAACAAAACAGAAGCACAGAAGTTGAATCGTATCAAATTCCAAGAGTGACACAAGGTCCTCCATTAAAACAAGCTGCATAAAAGCTTAAAACCAACATTACACTATCATTGTCAGATACTGTTTCATTATTTTGAGGGGGGCAAGAGGTGGACAACAGACATTCTTAACCAAAGTTCAACATTCTGTTGAAAGCAGACGAGAGTACAGTGGCTTCTTAAAACAGTACATTGCTAAGAAATCATCTTTACTTGTACAATAATTGCTAGAAACTGAATGAAAAGTATCCAGAACACATTTCCTCACATGGAGTGAAATCAGCAATTGTTAAAAGATGCCAAACTAAGGCACAACAAAATTTAAAAAGATTCTGCTTAAATGAGGGAGGAGAAAATCCTCAAAAGCAATAGAGAAGCAAACATGAAAAATTCACAGATGTAGGAAAAATGCACTTGATGCCCTGCTCTGCTCGTGGTTGCTTGTTTTATGGCATTAACTACCAGTATATGTTTATCTTCCACCGCCACACACCCAATAGAAACCAGAGAGAGCACACTCCACCTTCTGTACCCAAACAGTAGTTAATGTTTAACATGTGTTACATGGAGAATAGCTCTGCACTGCACGGCTGGACTATAAAATGCAGTATTACATACATAGCTTACAGGAGATTGTAACATTTAACTTGTCACTAAATGAGCTTTCCTAGCAACTCGTACCACTTAGACGATAAAGCTGCTGCGGCCAACAAATTGCTGACAAAAAACTTTCTTTGAGATGTTGCACTACAGGGGGAGATAAAAGCGACTAATTCCTTTCCTCTACTAACAGTAAAGGATGACCTGTTCTTCTTTATTCTGCCTCTTCACCAACTGACAATCCAGGGGGTCAGATTGTGGATTGATAAATTGATAGGTGTACACTGCATGAAATGGGTGGAACAGGCAAAATAGAAGGCTTTTTTCCTTAGAAAATACATATCCATGATAGTGGTCTCTAAAGCAAAAAATGCCTGTATTACAATAAACTTTCAATTTTCACCATCTTTTTCTTCTTCCCTCCTTCTAGACAAAATAGAAGCAAAACCAAAATGCTCCCCTTTCAAAACCTGGTACCACATAAAGACTATGAAAATTATATCACACAACAGAATTTTCATAGTAGATCTCATAATCTGGAATTTAACAAATCGCACTTTCTCTACAGACCTTCAACCTGCGCACAGTTTCTGAAGATACACTTAAAAAACCCCAACTATAAACTAAAAATATTTTACAGTACTACCTTGCTAGACAGATGGTTCAGAACTATCAGATGTAAAAGACCTGCATGCATAACTTGCATCTCAAAAGATGAAGTACAAAGCAACAAACAATATACATACACTATTATGCAGAGTTACAATTTTTCTGTTAGGGGAGTTACTACTTGGGAGCAGTGATGTAAGAAAAGTTGCAAAACCTTGTTTGGTTTTGTAGTTTTAGGGTTTTGTTTGTTTTTTTCTTGAGTTTTTTTGGTCTTTGCTTTTTATTTTGGGGTCTGGCCCTTTTTTCTTTGTGAGCTCGTTTGGAGCTTTTGTTTTGTTTTGTTTTTAAACAACAATTAAAGCACTACCAGTTTCTGGTGGAATGTTCTTGAAACACAGAACTTGTGTGAGCACCACAAAACTTCACAGGCAAGCACTGGGAGGGTGGGCATGAAATGTTCAGCTTACAAACAAAACTACATCTGCAACCTAAAGCAAAACTGAGTTAGCAGGAGGCAGGCACTTGATGAAACACTAAGATTGAATTATACTGGGAGACTGGGAACCTCCCTGATAATGAGCAACCACCGAGAGAAAGGAAAAAAACCAAAAGCTGGTTTTGTCATGTGATATCATCCCTATTCCACCTAATAAGTTGTGCGAGTTTAGTCCACTCTGTTTCATGGAAGCCCTTCTCAAACAAACCCCCATATCATCTTCCTTGGGATCATGGATCACATTCAGAGAGAATTCTTATGTTAAATGAAGATTCACTGCAAATCCTACGAGGACTCCAACTGGGATGGGTATAAAGCACCTTGCACAGCCACAGTGACTAGCTGCATGGCCCACATTTCAAGTAGGCTACATTTTTGGCTGCCAGAGACTTCCCAGTCTCAGGGAACCTATGGAAATTGTTGTCAGCTAAAACATGACATAACAAAGATGAACTTCTCTAATTAGAAACTCTTCCAGACTTGACATGGAAATAGCAAGAGGTTTTAACATGCTTTTGGTAGACGTGAAGGAAAGAGAAAATTGTTCAGCCAGGGACACTTTACACCAACTGGCCCTGTCTAAACACGCTAATTAATGTTGACTTTAGCTGTTCCAGAGCTCTTTAAAAGATTTTTGCCAAAGGGCATGAAAAGCAGATCTACAAGCCAGAAAAGTTCTATTTTAGTGCAGATACAGTGCAAGGATGCCATTGATCATTCTCAGAGCACATACAAGCAAAGCTGGAGAGCTTCTGCTCACACCTTCCCCAAATTCAAGTACAGTTACTTGAACCCAAGTGGAGAGGCTGAAATTGTTGAGTCATATTAAAGAGCTCAGACTATAGGGCTACAAACAAACAATTAACAGATTTCAGAAATAGTTGAATCAGTGCTTGGGAAAACAACCTGTCAAATAGGTCAAGAAGTACACGAAATAGTCTGCAAGCTGACAAAATGACAATCAAAAATAAGGAAAATAAGCTATTGCCAAGAGAAAAGTCAAAGTCAATTAGCTTTCCAATCAAAGCCAATGCGTCCCAAACTGAATAGTGAATAGCAACAGCAATGAGTAGGTAGGGCAAACTTATTTTCTTTTCTGAAGGAAAGCACAGGATTATGTATTCTGCAATATGTTAAATATTTTTGTAGAGTGGGCTGCTATGGTCTAATGGTCACTGACTCCAGGTTTGAGCTTCTAGTAAATTCATAAAGGCACATCTGTAGCTAGCAGGTCTCACCTTCACAGGCCTAATACTGCTCTGCTCTGATGGCACCAGCATTTCCTCTCCTTGGCATCTTCTCAAAACAGAGTAGCTCAGAATGTTCTGCTCAGACCTCTTACACCGGAACTGTTACTAACTCAATTTTCAAACCTACAGCCCATTTTCAAACCTAAGGCTTTATCTGTTGGCCATACGGCTTAGCTGTGAGAATTCACTTTGCCTTTTAACAGTCACTGGCAGTGCTGTCTCCCAGTGTTTCAGAGAGGCTAAACAGGCATAAAAGCCATCTGTGCTTCTAATTAGCCTCGACTCCTGGTGCTCAGTTATCATCTGTCCTTTAACTTCGTTCTTCTAGATAGTCAAGCCCTCAGTTGCTCAAACACACTCAGCTGTACTGAAAGCAACCAGCAGTTCCATAATTTTAAGCACAAAAATGCAACTCTTCGACTTTCGTATATATCAAGGGTATCAAACAGCTTCACCCAAGTATACCTGGGAGGCCATGGCTGGGCTTGCAAAAGCTGCACCGAAAACCACGTTATCCAACCCAACACTGCTGCTTACAGGTAGTATTGTCAAAGACAGCCCCTTGTTTTCAAATTCCAGTTTGCTTGCTGCCATTCAGAGAAGACACTCTGGCAGAGGTCATGCTGCAAACTAGCCATGACCTTGGTGCCTGTCCCACCCTCCTGCAGGGGCCTACTGAGCAGATTCATAAGAATGGGGTAAGAGCTGCAATTTTTTGTGCTTGAAATTATGCAAATACTATATTTTTTCAATAAAATTGGAGTTAATTGAAGAACAGCAGGTTATTTCTTAACATATCATACTTCCATGAAGCTGGCTAACTTGCTCAAGCTACAATGAAGATGTCAGGTTATTTCCTTACCAGCCAACCATTGACTTAGATTTCAGTTCTGGCTACAAGCTCACTTGAAAATGTGACACTGCTCAAATAACCATTAAGCCTCTCACCCTGTCATGGCAATAACACCAGTACTGCTTCACAGCCTGCTACTGCATGCAAATGATGTTTGAATGTAGTACAGACCATAGAAACAAGCAACTTTGCTGAATGCGCCCAGAAGAAAATGCAAGTGATGATGCATGTGAACTTTTATCTGAAGGAGAACAAAATTCATTTTAGCTCCTTTGAGAAACTAGCTGAAAACGAGAGCCAAAATCCCCTTAACTTCCCCCTGCATAAAAACACAAAACAACAAAAAATGCCAAATGTATACACACACCACCAAGCCCTCAGCTGTTCATCAGAAGACAAAAATATCCCATGAAGGGTATTTACTTACTTTAACCTTGAAAGAACAAACATTTTGCTCCCAGTCATTTATGTCAAGGCCTCAAACTAAAATTGTTATTTCCTGAGCAGAAATGGCTTATAAGTGAAGTTAAACAGCCCCTCAAAAAATGACAAAACACCAAAGTCAAAAAAACCCACCAAAACCCCCACAAATAATAAAACCAAACCAACAAACCAAGCTGCTTCCTTCAAATTACTCTCACAGTTTATGATAAAAGTAGAAGTCGCAAAAACTAGGACTCTCACAAGTCACATTCCATCAAGGGGATAGAGGGAACCTCAGACAAGGAAACATTTAAGAATATTCTCTCTGTGGGTAGATTCGCTGACAGTGCAAGTGAGCTGGGTTCCTGCAGCCAAGATGCCAATGAGAATTTGCAGACAGTCATTAAGGAAAAAAAACAAAAACCAAAACACCCAAACAGTGGATATAGTAAATCTCACTATTGCTGCACACCAGCATTTCTCTACAGCAGCCAGACTTTCAACTCTCCACCAGCTATTGGCAGGAAGAATCAGTGTTCACTGGAGGAGAAGCCTGAAGAAGAACAAATAAATAGATCACCATATTTTATATGTACCAAGTCTCTACATAAAATCCAAATAACACTAGACTTCTAGCCAGATCCCAATGCATTTAGCATGCTAGCATGACATTGGCCAAGTCCCTTGCATCAGCTTATGCTTTCTGTTATATAAGGGCAGTCATTTGTCAATTAAAAAATGAAACGAATTAAAAAATGGCCCAACAACAAAAAAAGTAAAAATAAAAACAAATAAACAAAGCAAACAAAACCAAGAAACTCAAAACACGAAGAATTAAGGGTGGGGAAGAATCATATGCCATTTTCAAGCTCTGCACTAGGAATGAGGCAAAGATTTTTAATTATTCATAAAGTACAAACTCATTAAGATTAATCAAAGATTGAATTGGCAGCCCAGCATTACAAAGAATATACAGAAAATAGAAAAGCAAGGAAATTACCTTAGATGCAAACAATCTCTAAAGAGTCCAAACCCATGCCAAAGAACCCATTGGAGAGATGTCCTATGTACAGTAACACAAACATAAAACAGATCCAAAAAAGTCAGGTGATATTTGACAGGCAAAAGGTTTCCTTTGCCTTTGCCAGTTCACAAATCCCTGCTTCCAGTCATTTCCCCACCTCTCAATCACAGTCTGTCTCTTCCTCAAGTGCACAAGTAAAACAAGTGAACCAAATTTACAAAATGGTCTGAACAATGCTAACTTTTTCTGAAAGCTGGTTTTGCACAGTTGTTTTCAAAACAGGCATTTTCACTAGCTGAGTTTTACAGTACAGCCCTTCAAAAACTGATTAAATTAGCATATCCAGAGGCTCAGAAGTTTGTTTTGCTGCTGAAAAAAGGAGCAAGAAAGTATTGTGTCTCAAGACCTACATCATCTGGAAGGAATAATTTCACCACTTTCTTAGCTTTTTTCAGAGAAGATGGGACTGTCCCAGGCTGGACACAGCTGGTTTCAGCCACCTCCAAAGCAGACCCACTGGCCACTGGTGGGGGGGCCTGGGAAGTGGGTACAGATGTCAGGAGTGAAGGAGTATATTTGAGTTAGGGAAAGAATCACCTTTATCTTGACCTACAGGTCTTTCTGCTCCCATTTTTTCCCTGTATTTTCTTCCTCCATCCTGCAGACTGAATGAGGGAGCTGAGTAGGAGCCTGGCTGACAGCTAAAGCTAACACACTGCAGTGGGGAAACTCTTATCCAGGGCAATTTCACATTTCCATCAGTCATCTGAAGGGCATGATGTCTTTGAAAAACCTTTAATCTCTCCAAAAGTCACATGAAGGGCAGGCAGGTACTACTACAGTGGGTGCCCTATACATGTAATTACTACTGTCAACATTATTACCAGCAGTGACATTTTTGTTTTATTGGACTCAGATGAAGGGTGAAGTTCTGCTCATTGTCCTTATCACCTAACATGTGCTACTGGCAGCACAGACCTCCTCCCTAGAGAAAAGCACTGTCAACACTTCTAAATGGGATCCTCAAGCAACCGATAAAAGCCACCATCAGTCACACAACAAACCAGTAAAAAAAAAAATCCTTACTTGTAACTTTAAATTCTGGAAGTCGGTCTGGACCCCTGTTATTTCAGGCACAGACAGGTTACCCCATCACAATTATACACTCAGGCACAACAGAAAAAAAAGGTTATTTGCATGTAAAAAAGATTCTTTTTCACCCCTAGAATGCCAGCTCCCTCTCCTGACCCGCTTGAAATATTACATGCCCCTCAGGTTCAAACACAAAGCCGAGGAAACATGAAGCAGCTAGGATGAGGAGAACAAAAAGCTACGCTGAGACTTCTTAACCTACATGATTTCACTCAAAATACAACTTACAGTTCTGCATTCCCAGAGAAAGAGGTATTATTTGATAAAGCTAAGCTATGGGCATTGAAGTGGAAGCCACCTCTATGAGAGGACACCATCAAACACAACACACAATGTTATGCATTAGGTTTCCCTTGCCCATTGCCTTCCTGCACAAATCACGGTGGGACAGAGGTGCCATTTTGCTGCAGAGTTAGAGAAAATTCTAGGTCATAAATTCAAATTGTATCTGAGAAATAACACAGAACGCTGGCATAAGGTAAGCTGACATTAAAAAGAACAAGGAGAAAGAGGCAAGTGCTATCAGAATGGAATCTCGGGAGAGTTCAGCAAAGACTCTACACTTTCTTATGCTAATAGCAGTACCTAAGATTCAAATGACATCTTTGCTTTCTTATACACCTGCATTTGAATGCTCCATGAGTAGAAATAGTTTTAAACAGATGCAATTGTTCAAACAGAATTTTCCATATAGACACATCCTTCATATACAATTCACATGTATGCGTGCCTCACCCAACTCTTTCCAATTTTTTTAACTTATTTTTAAACAGGACACATTTATGACTGTCTACAATAAAGCAGTTTACTAGCAAGGCTCTACTGGCAACCTTGCTTCAGCATAAATATAGCTCAGACCAGCAGTAATGGCCAGTCAGACACACAAGCAACACAAGCAGTCGTACTTCATATAAATTAAGGCTGCAGGGTTCCCGCTCTCCCAGCCAGACAAGTCACAGGTTCCATTCCTCTTACCCAAGAGGTTTGTCAGGGCTGCTGAATGCCTTGGAAAGAACTGGCTACAGGGGGAAGTTACATCAGTTAAACATCACTACTAATTCAAGCTAACAGTGCTTTCAAACCCCCTCCCCACACAGACGCTGACGGATGGGCCATGCGGCACAGCCTGGCATGGGCCTGCTATGCCAAAGCTGCTTCCCAAACACTGCTATCCAGGCAAGGAGGAGGCCACAAAGCTGTGCTGTGGCTGGTAGGCAAAACCTAGCACAGCTGCTCTAAGAACTGGTGTCTTACACAATGCCTTACAAATTGACGCTTTTGAGCGCATGGAACAGAATCCAAACCACCACCTGCTGACCTGTAAAAGCAAAAAGCTGCAGATTCCTTTAGTAACATCACAGTACGTATGCTGCACACATTTACTTTTATTTACATCTGGATAAAACAACACGTTCCTTAGAACCACCCGTCTGCTCCAGCATAAAAGTGCACACTGTTTATGCCCACATAATTCACAGTCAATTATTTCTATGTATTTTTTTAAACTTAAATAACATATACTATTTGTGGCACTTTTCGTAGCAGAAAATTAATTCCACATGCATGCTAACATTAGCATTAATTACCTATATTAATTACCTTATAATGTGCTAAACCTTCCATATAAATCATATTTACTATTAATCATCCTGACAGTCACAGCCAGTAAAAGAAGTTCAAAGATGTGAAACAGAAGCAGTGACCAAAAAGAGATTTTGGTACTTGAGGACAAAGCTCTAATCCTGAGAAGCTCTACAGATTTAAAACGCAAAAAACCCCTCTTTTTGAAGTTATGTATTCAGACAGCCAACTGACTTCAGCACTCTTCATTCTTTGTTCTTTCATACACTAGGCCATGGGACAGGACCTCTCCAAAGAATCAACCCCAATTATTTGCTTCTGTCTGAAGAGAACCAGAAATCCAGAGATTCAGAAAAGTCAGTAAAACCTCTTAAACTGCAGGTTTATAATCAGCAGATTTAAAAACAGAGGAAGACCAGGAGAGTTTGCCACTAAAAATATTTCATTTAGTGGACAGCCGGGAAGACATAACTCTTTTTAAACAAAAACATAATTAGTCAGGTATGTACAATTAAAGACGATCACTACCAATTACATTGCTTTCTATAAAGACAGAATAAACAAAATGAAAAGCCATGTGGTTTTTATTAAAAAAAACTTCATTAGAACAATTATAAAAAGGTTAGAATAAACAACAGTTCAAGCTTATAGAAATCACTTCTCTCAGATGATGCTACTGGCTCAGTTAAAACGAATGGTAGACCTAGGTTTATTACAACAAAATTTAGCACTCTGATCTCCTCACTGCTGCAAAGGAATTATATGAGAAGATAAATTCTCATCATGTTATCAAATTTAACTTCTTGCTCTCTTATAAATATTCAGATCTGAAGGACAAATGAACACCTATTGTACTGAAATAGGCATGGCAGCACAACGTTCTGTTTATTCTAAAGGATGAACAAGGACTTGTGTCCAGGGGTTTTTTCAATGAATATACTTAGAAGTTCTGAGTGTTAATATGAGGAGCAGAAAGACTGGGTTTCAGCCAAAAATTATTTGTTATATTTTATACCAACCAACAGATTATCCAATCCTGTCAGGTGAGAAGATGAAACCTGTGATTAACAAAACCTCTGACCCCACAGTCAGTATGCAGAAAAGCACAGTATTGATCAGAACCTGTAAAAGTGACATTTTCAAAATAGAGAGAAAAGAAGAACCACAAAACCGCCCAAGCATCAGGCTTCTTCCCTGTTAGGTTCCCTGCATGCTACAATTTTTGCTGCTTCTTGGAGGGAGTGTTATGTGCCAGCACTTCCTCTGTATGTACTTTAAAAGATAGCCTTCAGAAATTTTAAGGCAAAAATACAGATGAAAATACGTGCTCAAAGGTACGTTCTACATGTACATACATCCAAGAGAGTAAAGACAGACAAGCAATAGTCTTGCAGCAAAAGAAAGCTGCCCCACATATGGTTTGACTTGAAAATCCATTTGCAGCAAGCTGCAGTTTTTAGTAGTTTGCAGGAAGGTTTGAGTTTTGTCCTTCACTTTGAGGACTGGCTGCCCAGGCCTGCTCCATGCCATGAAATGGATTGCAGCCATTTGAATGTCAGGGGAAAGAAAACAGAATTCAAAAAACTATAATGGAAATTAAACCCAAGCACCATAAAGGAGTAAAGAAATAAAATATCTGATTTTCAGCTGGCTTATTATACCTGTGTATTAACATCATCTCAATAGCAGCTTGCATGTTGAATTCAGACCACCACACAAACACAGGGAAACTTTGCTATTGCCACAGTGACTGCCAGAGATCCAGCAGAACTCATTAAACTGGTGACACTTCCAGTTTACTGTCACGGGTCAATGAAGCATTCCTTGTGGCTGATTCCTTTCACCTGGGCATTTTACCTCAACAGAAGCTTTGCTATGCTTGACAACTTTTGCAATTTTTTTTTTTTCCTCAGAGCCTGAATCTCAAGACAGATCAAACCAAACACTCCAAATTGGCCAGTCACACATGGCTGAACTGCTACCACCTCAGTTGTTTAAAATAACAACTTGATTTTTAAGTGAAACTTAAATTTTTTTTTAGTTCAGGGAAACATATGGCAATGAGGCCTTACTGACAGTATGAATACATCAAAGTCCATATCCAAAGTCACTGTAACCCAAAGCTACTTCACAGAATAGGTTTTAGTTGGAGGGATGATAAACTACTTAAAAATGAAACCACTCTTTGATAGCTCCAGCAAAGACTGTACCATTGGTTCTTTGCAACCTTACAGAAACCTTCATTTATAAAGCACACAAAATTGGTAACAGTCTCTTTGTCTCAGAATAATTTTATTTCACAATGAAAACGAACACAGGAACAGAGACCTCCCACATACTCACAATAATTAAATTAAATATCCAACAAAACCTAACCCACCAGCATAAATACCAAGCACTCTGATGGTCTGCAAAGTCACTAAGTCACTGGAGGATCAGATTTTGCTGTCATGATTCCCTATTCTACTAGTAATCAGAGAATCATAGCATACCAGGTTGGAAGGGGCCTCAAGGATTGTCTGGTCCAATCTTTCTTGACAAAAGCACAGTCTAGATAAGATGGCCCAGTTACCTGTCCAGGTCAATCTTAAAAGTGTCCAATGTTGGGGAATCCATCACTTTCCTGAAGACATTATTAATATAAACAATGTTTCTCATTACCAGACTTATAGACTTGGCCAGAGTCAAGAGCAATCTCACATTCTTCTGTTGGAGCAAAGTTCTGCAAGCCAAACTCTGGCTGTAGGGACAATTTTGCTGCCTGACACCTTTTAAATGACACCAACAACTCAGATGACTTCAAAGTCATAGGTATGTAGCCAGCAGAACCTTTAACTGCAACCAAATATAACACCACACCAATGCTGCAGGAAGAACAAGTGTCAACTCACTTGTTCAGCTGTGCTGATTCTGAAAGAAACAGCATGTCATGAAGTTTATTCAGGCTGAGCAGCAAAGCACATATGACTGTTGATACAGCCAGAGAGTCTGTAGACTAAGAGAGACTCGTCTTTCATCTCCCTATATAGAAAATACCATATGTTGGGGGAAAACAAGCAATTTAGATGAAGAGAGTGATAAGCTGAATGCTCATTCACCAATCACACACAGACTGAAGATCTTTAATCATGTCTTTTTATAATCTTGGATGAGAGTCCAACGAAAGTTGTTTATCTCGATTGTTGTGTTTTCATCATGGGTTTTCCCACAACATCCTCACATCACACTGGGGCACTGCAGTCTAGATGGGTGCATTATTGATGTCTAGATCACTGGTCTCAAAGCGGAGTGATCAGTGGTTTGAACACTACTGGAGACCGGCTGTAAGGGGAATTCCCTTAGGGATTTATCCTGGAACCTATCCTGTTTAACACCTGCATCTACCATATGGAGGAAGAGATGGAACACATCTTCACTGACATTTCAGAAGACCAGGCTGGGCTGTGCAGGGGACCTGTGTAAAGGCAGTCCACAAGGACACTGACAAGCCACAGATAAGGAAAGAGCTACAACAGTGTTACAAGGCTGGACCATAGATCCCATCATGTTGAGAGAAGTACAGACAGATCACTACTGTGATGTGCAAAATAGACTCAGCTTGGAGAAGATTAATTTAACTCACTGCCAATTAGTAACGGCAGGATAGTGAGACATAAAACCAGAATTAAACATCCTTTCCCCCCACTTTCTTCCCAGGATCAACTTCATCCCAGACTCTTCTACCTCCTCCCTCATCTAGTGCCACTGGGGAAAATGGGTAGTGTCTCTTCACTGCTCATTCCTCCTCTTCCACTGCTCCTTCCTTTCGCTGTTTCAGGACAGGGTCTAACCCCATAGGATCTGACTATATCACCATTTCACTGACTTCTCCAGGGTGCATTCTTCTCATGGTCTGCAGTTCTTCATGACTGGCTCCAGCATGGGATCATTCCACAGATCAGAGTCTTTCAGGAACAGACTGCACCAGTGTGTGTCCGCCAGCCTGCTCCAGCATGGGCTCCTCCCTCCATAGGGGCACAGCGTCCTCTGGACATTCAATTTTCTCCTGCTTTGGGTTCTCCATGGGCTGCAGGTGGATCTCTGCTCCCCCATGGGCCTCCACGGGCTGCAAGAGGACAGCCTGCCTCCACCTGGTCTTCACCACAGGCTGCAGGAAAATCTCTGGTGCCTGAAGCACCTCCTGTCCCTCCTCATCCAGTGACCTTGGTGTCTGCAGAGCTGTCTCCTTCATATTTTCCTCATTCCTCTCACAGCTGCCATACAGAGCTTTTTCCACCTTCTTAATATGTTATCACAGAGGTGCTCCAACACTGCTGATGGACTCAGATTTTGCCAGTGGCAACTCCATCTTGGAACTTGCTGGAACTGGCTCCATCTGACACGAGGCCAGCTTCTGCATCTTTTCACAGAAGCTATCCCTGAAGCCTCCCTGCTACCAAACCCTGCCATGCAAATCCAATACAAATGTTTATCCCCTTTTGCAGACTCCAATGTCTTGACCTTGGTGTATAGGCTTCTTATACATCACATACAGATTACTAGGGCATGAGCATGAAATTCAAAATAGGCAAGGTTCAGGGGGAGGGCAGAGAGTCTTACTGGCCTAGCTCAAGACCAGGTTATCTTAGATCTGCCATACTCCTCGTTCCTGAAAGGCAATACTCTCTAGTGACAATACAGACCACTGAACTCATGTCCTCAACGAGGGACAAAAACTCTTTCAGTCTCCGAGAACAAGGCTGTCTCCTTTGTCCATCTCTCTCATTCTCACTGCCCACTCCCAGCATTCAGAGGAGGAAACGATTCCACAATTGTTATTCAGTAACTTTGGGCATTGAATTAAAAGACAATCTTTTTATATATGTAATGTATTTACTGATACAATCAACCAACAAAATAGAGGTTATTTTGATGCAAGAGCACTTCTGCTCAGACATTCCATGCAAAGGGAAGTGCCAAGATGCCATGGGCCACAGGGAGTCAGCACACCTGCCTGCAAGCAATGCCAAATGCTTTCCAGCTTCATTTTCACAACATCCAGGGGCTGTGAAATCTCATGTGTTGGAAACCATCTTCTTCAGCCTGTGTTATTTTCTCATTCCCAGTGAATTCATTTTCCCCAGCAAATCATGAAGACGCAGAATTTACAAACTACAACACGACAAATATTTAACAGTTTGAAACATTTTTAAAGCTTTATGTTATTTTAAATGTAAACATAGGTTTAGATTTATTATCTCTCAACCCATGTGAGTCATAAATGTTCCCACTTCCCCCCACCCCCTAATTTAAGCTTCCTGCAAATGAACAGACATAAGATTGACAGTTTGTTGGTAACAAGCCTTTCCTGACGTTGTAACTCATACCGAATTAATGCCAATTTGTTTACATGCAGCATTTAGAAGCAAAGCATTTTCTCAAGTTATGTTCCAGTTATCTTCTCGTTTTCATCACTGTTAAATCTGATGGTTGTTTTGAATTTTCAGGATAAACCATTATCTAGGGTGAGTATTAAATTGTAACATTTGCTGAAGCACAAGAATAATGGTAGACATCAAACAATTGTCTTTGTTATTCTCCTTTGAAGCACCCACTTAGTATAACTGCATGAAAAATGGAAGCCCAACTACTCAAAATAAGCATTAGAAAAAGAAAAAATCCATTGGCATAATACATCTGGTTCCCAAGACACAGGATCAAACAACAATTTTCAGAAACATGCATGTCTAACCAATTTGCTTTAATTCAACACAGTCAATCCTTAAAACATCTTCCAGAGAGTCACCAGTTGTCTTCCAGACCCTAGAAGTGATATAGAGATGAAGGAATGAGTTACAGCTTATTTATCATCTGGATACAGGCGGATGCTTTTGTGATCAGTAAGGTAACTTGACACTCCACTTCCCTCATGGAGAGGTTGTATCAAAAGCAATTTGTTCTGGAGTACCTTCTGCACCTCAGTAAGGTGAGCACCCATTTCAGAATTGGAGGTCTGCAAAGTAACCACAGCAGAACAACTCTTCTAGAACTACTATGGCTAAGTTGCTTATGGTGTTAAGTCTTAATACTAAAAACTAGGTTAAACACATATCATTTTCAACCGCATAGTGAGACTGACTCAGCAAAGACTAAAAAGGGCTTAAAAGGCATACCAAAGACATTGCTTGAAATGTAAAAAAATACCCTAAAAAATCCCCAAACAACTACAAATAGTTCTGAATATAACCCATCAAGATGAATAAGAACTCAGTGTAGTATGTACTTAGAGGTGTTTTTCACTAGTAACATTTACATCATACTTAGAGAATGAGGATTTCAAAAATTGCAAATATCTTCCTCACTTTGGAAGATCTTAGCAGGTATGCTGACTATTTACAAAGCTTCACAAGGAAACCAGGACTGCCTTATTTACATGTCAGAACAAGCTGGTGCACATGTAATACTATGTAATGGAACAGACATGACATACCATATTTTTATCATGCACTGAAATCACATCTTAATTTTTCTCAATGGTTTCAGATGGCATCTATATTTTTGTACTTCATAGCAGCCCAGCTATAGATCCTGTATTATTTTTCCATCATCTCTATAAAGTGATGAAATCTTACTTTGATGTTTTCAGACAGGGTAGGGGCTAGGGGAGCCATGTAATATTTTGTTCACATATTACAATATTAGTACAAAAGGAGTGGTTTTGTCTGTATTAAGCATTGTAGGCAGATCAGCTAGCTGACAAAGAAAACATGTAATACCAGGAGTGCACATCTAACACAGGAGCAGCACATCTAACATTTCATAGGCTACTGGTCCAGAAACTGAAGGATCAAAGTAACGGCAGTGAAGCAGAGGAGGAAGACTTGAACTGAAAGAAGCGAAGGCTGCAACTATGTGCAGCATTGAAGAGTCAAGAGAAGACAGCAATAAAACCAAAAAGAATAGAACAAGAACCACAGATGCAGGTATAAATTTTGAAATACATGAGGTACAATTGAAGAATTCAACCTTGGGAAGACACAATGTGAAGAAAGACAGGAAACCAGCTGGTCATCTTCTATTAGCCTGGAACCCATAGGGATTGCTAGCATTAATATGACAACAAACACCCTTCTCTTTTAACTGGTGTATATACTGAGCCTTACAAGATCTGTTTAAGGTCATAAATTTATCTTGCTGCATGATCCTGCAATGCTCAGCACAACCCTGCCTGAATTATGCCTGGTTGGGCACCATTAACATGATCTAGATGTTCATCTGTAGGCCCTGCACAGCTCCAAGACTTGTAAGGAGACATTCTGATTAGTTTTTGCCCAACACAGCTATTTTAAGTTCAAGCTACTTAAGAAGAGCTTCTTCAATTACAAAAACAAATGTGAAAACCAAAACTGGAAGCCCTAGAGAGGGAAGTGGATGGCATTAGAAAAGTTAAGCAGAAGAGATATTTACAAAGTATTTTTCTAAAACCAACAAAATTTTTGTATGTGTAAATAATTGTACTAGAGAACTGACTGCAATGCAAGAATCAAGGTACAGGAGGGAAAAGAATTGGGCAACTAGTTGGCAGAAGGCCCTGCATCAACAGCCTATACTCAAAAGATTGCCCAAGCGACACATTGCCCAGATAAACAGCTCCAGAAAATTGTGTAACAAACTCTGAAGTGCCAGCGCCTCAAATGAGGAGAAAGGAAGCACAGCTCTCACACAACCCACTACCATGCTACAGCTTTCAAACACAAAGTCATGAACAACTCACTCAGATTTTATGCTTCCAGTTCACCATGTCAGCCCACTACGGAAGAGCTAGACTTAAAGCTTATTATAAAATTACTGTCAGTTCCAGGCAACAGCATCAAGTGTAGAGGTATGGCATCCTACCTCTGAAAGGTAACCATTAAGCAGCAGCTATGATGAAGGTAGAGGGATAATCAGTGCTGTCCTAGAGAAAATAGAGGATTATTTCACTTTAAACATATTAAGCACAGAGACTTAGACTATGTTGCTGCAGCAAGTCAATGTTTATTCTCACAGAGTAAACTCAGTCTTCTGGTGTGAATACACCTAGTCTTTACCAACTCTTGAAGCCACAGATAGGGATTACTAAACACACTCTAAGAATTTACAAGCTCTCTACCGCCTTCTATTTTCTTGCTTCCTACTATGCAGAACTTGAATTGTCATCCGTCAGTAACAGAGAAAGCCCTTGTGGAAGAGATGTTGATTTAGTGAAATACAAGGAGCTTAAGAGCAAACCGTTTCTGAGGAACTCCCAGCTCCCCAAAGTAGTCAAATGTGTGCATGAATGCACATGTGAAGATTCTCATGCACACTTAAGATCCCACTCTCTCAGGCCCATTTCAGTCAAGAGGCTGATTGGAAACAACAAAGCCTACAAGGATATTAAAGAGGCTGATTGGAAGCAACAAAGCCTACAAGGATATTAAGGGCTCCCCAAAAGCTCTGTTAGAATTCCATTACTAGGAAGGAACATCTCATCATTATGGCAAAGATAAAAATAAAAAACAACAAAACTTGCCTAGTAGAACTCTGCCTAGACTCCACTCCCTCGATAGGAAGAAAAGGCAGACTGCAATCTTGAAGCCTGAAATATTACCACGTTTCCCTAGGACAAAGCCCAAGAGACTACTGGTGCCACTGCTGAACAAAGCATTCTTGTTTAAAGGGACACAACTGTGGCTCTTTCTTTTCCCATCTCTCTCCCTTCATATTGGAGGTATACTCATTAACTGCAAAACTTGCTGCTAGGGCATGTTAAAGCATCTCCACTGAATTCAGAGAGATTTCATACCTATACCTACACACTCACAGGAAAAACTAAAAAAAAAAACAAAACCAGCTAATGTAAAACTATCAAAGGACAGGAAGCTTCAACATATCCCTTGTCTTGCATATTTAAACACAATAAGGCTAGATGGATGGATATCCATCCACCCAGCTCCCGAAAACTTTTACAGGTAGACATCTCTTGGCTTCTCTGCGCTAGTGCTACACTACCTTCCCAGCCAAGTATTTTTCCATAATGTTCAGTGTGAACCTCTCAAGCTAAAACAGGTCTTTGGTCTTGTTACATCATCTGTCAGTACCAAGACAAGCTTGGCTCCATCATCCTTGTAACTGCCCTTCAAATATTTGCAGATGATATTAGCTTACTCTGCACCAGACAAGACTCACCCCCTGCAGCCTCCCCTTGCAGGTCATGCAGACCACCCTGACAATCATCCACTGAAACATCTGCAGTTTCTTGACATTTGCTTCACTAGTGGGCCCACAAGGAATGTTCTTAGTATAGGATCCTCAGCGCCAAGGACAGAGCAACGATAATTTCCCATAACCTACTGGCTGTACTCCTAATGTAGCAAGGTACCAGATTTATTGACAATGACAGCACACTACTGGTTCATATTTAACTTGCTTTCAACCACAATCCCCAGTTCTTTCAAGCAGAGCTGTCACTTGGTCCATCAGTTCCCAGCTGTACTGATTCATGGTACTGTTATGCATCAGGTGCACAACTTTGCACCTTGTGTTTTACTTCATGAAGCTTTTGATGGCCCAAGCTGTAAGTCTCTCAAGATCCCTTGGGATTTATGTTTTGCCGTATGTCATGTCACCCACTCCCACTAATTTAGTGGAATTTGCAAATATATGCCATCATCCAAATCACTACATATTGAAAAATATGGACCCCAGAACCAACCCTTGGTGTACTGCACTCAGTCAGCTGCCAGCTAGATGTTGAGCTATTGATAATAGTCCAGCTGATTTTCAACCCATTAAGCAGCTTGTTCATCCAGCCCATATTTCCTTAAACCTCTAAATGTGAATGCAGTTGGAGGCATTATCCAAGACCTCAGTATCCTCGAAAGGTGATATATCCACTGCTCTGTCGTTCATATAGAGCCAATCTGCCACAGAAGGCAATGAGACTGGGTAAGCACACTCTTGTTAAATGTACTCTATTAAGTATTCAATTCTTGACCATGTATTTCCAAACTTAAACTACGTGGAAACAAGCCATGACCCTTCCAGGGATGGAAATAAGGCTGACTAGCCTATCACTTTTGGAGTTTTGCTGTATGTTTTTGCAGATGAGCATATGATTAGCCTTTTCCCATAATTTTTCCCTTATCTACTAGTGTACCTGTAGAAACCCGTCCTGTTAATCTTCATTAGCCATAACTCTGCTGGGCTTTGGCCTTTCATTTTTCATCCTTAAATACGTGATTAATGCTTTCATACTCTTGTTGCTGGTCCATGTTTCCACTTCTTGTATGTCCTTTTTCTGTGGTTTTCTTCATAAAGAAGCCTCTTGTTTAGTCAAGTGGGCTTTGAACAGAAAAGTCCTGATATTCCTGGAAAATGAGATGGTGTTTCCTTGAGGTGTCCAACAGCTCAGATTTTTAAATTTTCTTTCTAAGTCCTTTGTTAAACACCTTGTCCAGGGATTCTAATTTAGCAAATTCTCAGATGTGCCACAGTCCAGTCCACAGGCCTGATTTCACTGCCCAGCTTTCTCCAAATCCTGAACTCAGTCATCTCATGATCACTCAAGATCCACCAGACTCTTCCATCTTTGTCGTCAAATAAGTCAAACAGAGCATTAGCCTGTCTGCTAGGAATTCATCAGCTACGCCTTCTAGGAACCTTCAACATCATCAGCCCAAAGTTTTGATGCCTTCTTAGCAGAAGTGTGGATGGCTGAAAGCCTCTGTGAGGACAATGGGCAGGAGACCTCTACTTGTTTTCTGAAAGCACTAATCACAGTACTATAGGGCACACTAGCATGCATTTATCAAGGATAAATCTGCTTGATCAACACAATTAACTACTAGGATGAAGTGACTAAATCTGTGAATGAGAAGGGAGCAATCAAAGTTGCTAACTTTGACTACAGAACTTTCAGTATCGTATCTGACAGCACCCTTGAATCCAGGTCGTTGTATTGGTAGTTAACACATCTAGGCTCTAAGTGAATGAAATACTGGCTGAATCATTTTCCTCAAAAGGCAGTAGTTATCAGAACGCACTATACCTAGAGGGCAGTTACAAGTAGAGTTCCTCAACTAGAACGCATCGTCACTGAGATTTTGGAACATGTGAGCTGATGGGTCTACTCAATGCACTCAAGCACATGGCAGCCACTTAAAGCAACCTAGACAGGCTGGCAGAACAGGCCCAGAGGAACATTTCTCATGAAATTCAAACATGGTCAAACACAAAGTTCTGTGCTTGGGACAGCCTAACCCCCTGCAGTGGTAAAGGCTGGGCTCCAATTAGCTGGGAGCAACTCAGCTGGAAAGGACCTGACGCTCCAAGGCAAACCAGGAGCATGTCCTGGTAACAAGGAAGGCAATAAACATAGAGGACTATAGCAACAGGAGCACTGCAAGCAGACTGAGTGAACTCACTATTCTTCTTTACCCAGTGCTAGTTGGATCACATCTGGGAGAAGGCATCCAGTTTTGGGACAAGGGCAAGAATGACACAGATAACTGGGGCACATTCTGCAAACTGCAGCACTTTCCCCATTAAAAATGGCTGAAGGACCTGGGATTATTTAGCCTAAAGGAAAGAAGGTTTGGAAAACAGAAGAGCAATCTCCTGATCAGAATGCAGAAGCAGCTGCGAAGACAGGCTCTCGCCAGAGCTGCATGGTAAGAGAACAAGACACAAATCAAAACAGAAAAGGTTCCAATAAGATGTCCTGAAAACCTTCTCACTTAGGATGCTCAGGGAAGTTCTAGCATCTCCATCACTGTAAGTTTCCAAGACAAGACAATACCCTCAGTCTGAATTCAAATAAAACGTCTAAATTCAGTTTTGATTCTGCTTTGAGTAAGAGCTTGGAACACATGCTTAGTTCACAACTGTGAACTAAAAGCAGCTAGAAAGGTCTCTAATAACAAGAATATTCTCTAGTTCTAAGCATTTTCCTGTTTAAGTTCTTATGAAGACACAAGCTTTGGACAGCAACTTTTCCTCTTTATATACCCCATCATTTTTTCTTCCACTGGAGAATTCCAATTGGTTTTATACCTTCAGGTTGTCACAATTCAGTAGTTTACAAAGTATCACCTCATGGCACTTCATTATGGCTTCTTAACTTACAATGACACCAAAAAAAAAAAAAATCTGAATTCAAAGAGGGAAGAAAATCACCTCTCCACATTATGATACTTCAAGGCTTTCCTGTGACAAAAATCAGAATTAATATCTATGTTCACTGATAGAAGAAGGCATATGAAGGTATTTCCAAGATTTTAAAAGTACTTCTCTATTGAAAAGTACAAAAACAACAGTCAGTATGCTGCAACACAATATAAGTGAGAACACAGGCCACGGTATCTCTCCACCCTTAAGAGAGGGGGGAGCAGTCTTTCAATTCCTGATCCTTTTGGACAAGAATAGAAAGGCTAATAAGAATACTGCACTTTCCACAGAAAAATGTTCAGAGATCTCTGTGGTAGATGGCATTTTCTGGTGGAAAGAAACAGCCTTTTCTGCAGAAGGCTGGAATAATGGATTTCAAAATAAAAATGAACAACTCTGAAGGTATCTTGATTTACAGACAGACTACGAAGCATCTGTTTTACCATGTCTAGACTTCTGTCCTGAAGGGGCCAAGGTAGGAATCTTTCTGCCCTGTTACAAATGGAGGGATCTACATGCAGTTATAACTGAGCAACACAAGCCTCAGAAATGTCAGCTGGCTTACTCCTCACAGAGATGCAGATTGCTCTAGGACCCTGAATCTGCATAGCCTCACTGTCAAGCAGGCTGCAGTCAGAAAGAGGGTTTGCACTGTTAATGCCAACCAGTTTTCCATGTGCCATTCTTTTCAAAAACTTCTGCTTCTAAAACTGAAAGGTCATCTACTTATTTTCTTTAGTCAATATATGACACTAGAAGAGCAAAGCTACTTTCATAACCAATTATTATGTGAGAAAAGTTACCACTGAAGTGGAAAACAGCAATATCCAAAATAAATCCTCATAACAACAGTGGCACCTCAGTGAGATAAATACAAAGGGAAAAACTCCCAAAAATATTAAATGGTCCACTCCAAGAAAACAATTTAAGTAAGCTCTTCCACACTATTGGATTCTATTCAACTAATTACTAGCAAGAAAATTCTCATGAAAAAACCAAAGAAAAAATCCTTCTGATACACAATTCAGGTACCCACATTCACTTAGAACAAAGGTCCTGGACAAATATTTTTAAAATGTATGTATTTTTTCTTAGTAGACCTTAGAGGGTGGTTGATTTATCTAGAAAATGGTATTGCAAATAGTATGAAGTCAAATCCATTTATTTATGAGCTAGGACCCTACTTTTATATGATTTCTTTCTACTACTTATATGAAAAGCTAAAAACTCTTGTGGTACTTTCTCCAGCTTGTGGCCTCTATCAGAATAGAAGAGGACTGCCCTCCTTCCATAGTTAGAACGTGCTGTTTTTGCAAATTCTCAGTATTTCAGGTTTCAGTGTAAAATACTTGGCTTCTCTTCACAGGAGAAGTTCATAAGAGATGTTGCGCTACTTTGTTGGTTTTTCCCTTTCCCTCAGACAAGGGCATTTCAAGTATTTTCACAGGACATATTACTTTTAAGGTTTCCACAGGGATCCAAGTCTCCCACTTAAGAGTCGAAGTACAGAAAATGTATCTGAGAGGAGGATTAAGATGGTCGTTGTGCCATGGCAAACCTTTCCCATTCTATTCCAGAATAGAGCAGAGCAATTAACTCAAAGATTGAAAGGAAAACTACAGGTAAAGTATCAGCCTATTCTAATGTGTTCTCAACATAAATTTTCCTAAATATAAACAAGTTAGAGAATTGTAACCTAAAGTACAATCACTTGTGGACTCATCTCTTTGAACAACTGTACTCACAGGAGAGCAACTAAATTACCAGCAGATGGACATTTTCAGTTATTTCCTGGATCTGATTCTTTCCAACAGTTTTAATTGTTGGTTTGGATGACAGAACAGGTATGCTTTTAAAATTTATACATTTTATCAAGATGTAGGTCCAATAACTTAGGTGAAAGTATCCAGAATAAACAATTCTGTACCAAAATTTTTTAAAAATATTACACAAAAAAAAAAAAAAAAAAAAAAAAAAAAAATCGAAGCAGCACTAGTAAAGAAAGCATCAACCAAATGAGGTTTCAACATTAAGAAAAAAAAAAAAAATCAGATATAAGATACTATACAAAGAAGATAAAATCAAGGAAGCAGTACAGCAGAGGAGAATGGGGTGCTCACAGTGGATTAAAAACTGCATGCAGTCAATACTAAACTGTTGCCCAAAGAAGCAGGTCTGATTTTTAGGAGTGTTATCCTCCTAGAAGTGTTATCAGTGAGGTCTCTGGAAAGCAATTACAGGTCCTTAGTGCTAATAACAAATCACAGCTGGAATCCCATACTCAGTTTGGGGCACCATGTTTTAAACTGGTGACAGAGAAAGCACCCAAGAGAGAATTGTAAAGACAATGGTTTTAGCAAATGTGCCTTATACAGAACAAAACGAAACAAGGCTGCTTGGGTGTTTGTCTCAAAAACGCTACCGTCTAAGAACACAGCCCAAACACAACAGTCTCAATATTCACTCCTTCCATACACCCAAGTGTTTTTTGAAGAGGTCAGCAATCAGTGATGTTCTTTATGGAACAGAGAAGTTTGACCTTGCAGCTGAGCTTATTTGGACTAGAAAAAAGTTTTACTAGTTAGAACATTAAACCAAAGGAGCAAGATACCCAAGGATGTTGTGGGGTCTCTTGCATTTGATGGTTTTCAAGATCAAGGCTGACCAATAGTCCAAAGAGACTTGACTCTGCCCAGTATCCTGGGCAAACGAACATCACTTGCATTTTTGTGGTCCGAAGTGACTTTGCAGTATTAAGTCCATGATATCTTCCGAGTAGGTCTGTTCTTTAATTTAACAACTGCCCACGTTAGAAATGGCAATCAGAATGGTTGCGGTTGGAAAGCACCTCTGAAGGCCTGGTCCAGCTACCCTGCTCAGACAGGGCCAATACAGAACTTGGCCCTGGACTGTGCCCAAACTGTTTCTCCATCCATGGATGGAGACTCCATGACCTTTCTGAATGACCTGTACCAATGCTTGGTCACTCTCTCAGTAATAAAAACTTTCTCTAATATTCAGATGGAGCCTCCTGTGTTTCAGTTTGTGCCCATTACATCTAGTCCTGCCACTGGGTGCCACTGAAGAGAGTCTGTCTGTCTTCTGTGCACCCACCCTTCAGGTATTTAAACACATTGGCAAGCTGTGTGTTGTCACCTGTGTGTCTCCCCACCCACCCCACGAGACTTCTCTTGTACAGGCTAAACAGTCCCAGCTCTCTCAGACTTTCCTCCTATTAAATACTCCAGTCTCTAAATCACCTTAGCAGCCCTTCATTCAGCTCTCTCCGTTATTTCTATCTCTCTCTTCTACTGGGGAGCTCAGAACTGGACCCAGCACTCCAGGTGTGGCATCACCAGTGCAGAGCAGAGGGGAAGGATCAGCACCCTCGTCCTGCTGGCAGCACTCCACCTGCTGTGGTCCAGGATGCCATTCACCTCCTTTGCAGCAAGGGCACACTGCTGGCTCAGGTTCCCCTCGCTGTCCACCAGGACCCCAAGGGCCTTTTTCTGCAAAGCTGCTCTCCAGCAGCTTTCCTCCAATCCAGCGTCTGCTGATACCTGGGTTTGTTTCTCCCTTGGTGCAGCACCTGGACTTGCCTTTGCTAAGGGGCAGGAATGGGAAAGTAAGACTTTATATCCTTCAAGACTGACATGAGCAACTGGTTTTCCAGCTGTCTTGTTTTATACTTTCTCTATTCCCTATTACATATTTTTCCATCTTCCACCAAATCTTTCTTCTGTTCCCTGCAACATTTTGACAACTATTCACAGCTATAAACTCCTTACAGATCACATTTGCCTTGCTGCTACTTACACTTCGAGATCTTGTCAAGCCTGTTCTTCAAGGCGCACACACCTTCAAGCTAAACGAAATATATTCAAATGAAGTCTGAAATTACTGCTTGATAAACAGCACTGCACATGTACCATGTCTCAGATGTGACTCATCTCTACCAGGGGCTAATATATATGCATGCCAAGATCAAACAGAACAAAACAAATGCCATCAAGATTAAAAAGAAACACACATACACAGAGGTTTGTATTTACCAGGCAGCCCAAAGGAGTGTGAGCCCAACTGAAATGAAGTGAAATTCAGGCACACAGCACCACCCTCCAAGGCACATAACCCTCAGCTATACTTCAGGTTCAAATGAAGAACAAATAAATTGAAAAAAACCGCCAACAATCAAGGCAGTAACCAACAGAAATAACTCAGTGCTGGGAGGCAGACTTCCCTAGATTTTGCTATGGCTTCAGTCCCTTGTTTTTTTCAATTTCTTAAACAGCTGTCTGTGAAGTTTTGAGATGTAAACAATGGGCAGAGGACTATACTGCTTTAAATTAAGCCTGCACAAAGTCCAAGTAATTTCATTGGAAACATCATTTCCAAAAAGCTGTATTTATTCCCAATATTATTGCTACTAATAGTGTTCTTTACTCTGGGTCACTGTGCATTTCTGTCTGCTTCCAAGTACAGAAGCAAACTCTCAGTTACCAGTCTGCTGTTTCAACACCCAAAACTCAGATGGAGAGATGGTTTGTAATGATTCTTTCTACGTAAGTTTCTCCTGTGTATTACACTCTGCAACAAGCAAGCTAAGACTGGTAGAAGCTTGCTTTATTCTGGGCTGTTTAATAGCACTGAGTTCATATTTCCTCCAACATATGAGGAACACTTCTTGATAATACACATCAGATAATCCAGGAACATGGGTTCAGCTTTCACCTGAAGCACTGCTGCTTTATTGCAAGCAATTAGGCTGGTTTCTACATACTCAAAATGCTTTAACCTACTGAAACTTCTAAATTCTCTGCAATCTGGGATTTTCACATCTTTACTGGCAGAAAAACGTTCCATACCCTTACAGTTTGTTTTTGGTAAAAACATATATGATGTCATTGTTCCTAAGGCTCTACTTGTCTCAATAATCCATTCTCATATATGAAAGCAAAAAAAAACAAAAGCAAAAGAACCCTGGGGGGAGTATTTTTAAAAAAAATGTTATCAGCATTCAGGAAAATATTGACTGAATTCAGAAAATCAACTGACGTAAAGATTTCTGTGGAATAAAATTAAGGGTCCTTTATTCTAAGGGTGTAACTCCTTAACATCTTGGAGCAGAAGCGCAACAAGAAATTCATCAAATTTGAGTTTTCTTCAAAGTTATGTAAAAAAAATAAGCAATCCCTCTTGGCATGTGTGCCATTTAAGACTAGAAAAAGAGAACAATCAAAACAAATGTCACTAGTAAAAGCTGTAGCATAAATGTCTTTTTGAAATTGCACACACATACACAAGAACAGACAACATTCCAGCCTCATTCACGGGTAAATTAAGATTCAGAATACCTAAAGGCTGCCATGAAAGCATCTGTTAATTCAGCCTGGTTTTTTTTGAGGGGAAGAAGGGATAGGACACAATCTCTCATTTATTTCAGCAGCTATTCCGAGAAAACTGATTATCTCTCCAAGGGAATGTTAATTCTTCTATCTTTTCATTCAGCAACTAAACAACAAGTCATACATACCTGTAATACGTAACAAGACTGAGGTATGCACTCAAAAAAAAAGAAACAAAAACATTTTTGGATGCTTTTAGCACAATTTTCTTTATATTGCAATAGATTAAAAAGAGACAGAAGTGTTTGTACTATTAGCTCCTTTAAGTAGATCACAGTACAAGTGCACAGCAAACATACAGGAGCTTTGTCAGAGTCCAACAGAAGTAGAACACCACCAGGAATCTGTGCCTTAGCCTGAAAAAGAGCAAAATCTACCCTGAAGTGCATATGCAGGTTCTGAAACCCTATCTCACTATCACAGGCAAGTGTGGTAACTGTGCAAATTATAAAAGTTCTTGCTAAAGGTCTTCTGTGATGACCAGGCAGGGCTGTAAAGACATCTGCAACCAACACATCAACCAGCAAATCAAAGTGGATAGTGCTGCTCACTTTCTTCTTTTCCTCTCCCTAGGAGACATTATTCATGGTATGTTATACAGGTAATGTAACTATACAGTTAACCAGAAAATAAAATTAAGTCTACAGCAGAATTAGCATAAAAATCATTATGTGCTTCTGTTATCTTCCGGATGGCTAATTATCATACAATAGATTACAATATGACAAGAAAAGGCATATACCAGAGGTTAGAATTGTGAAATTTAGCTGCAATTTCTGTGTTTATCATAAGGCAGACAGGAGACAAGGGAAAGAAACCCTCATTTTCATTTCAGTGCCCAGCAATATTCCTCTGTTCTGAGCTTGTGCTCTGCACTCTCTCGCTCTTGGAAAGGACAGAATACGGTCCCAGTTTGTACAAAGGAAAAGGTTCTCCAGCATCACTTCTCTTTAAAGCTCTTTTTGAACCGAAATGATTCTGTGATTCAGTAACTGGGTCTCTATAAAGAAAACGTATCTCTGTGTATTCCAGATCTCCCAGGTAAGCACCTCAGACTTTTCAGAGTGTATCCAACTGGCACTGTCCATGGAGACTGCTCATCTGTGCAGAGCATAAACTCTAGAACTTCCCAATAACTTCAGATATGTGTATTTTCTCCATAAAGTCAGCTTAGGCTCTGCTGTCCCACTTTCCTTGCTAATGTCTCATCTCAGCATCAACAATGGGGGCTGAGGAGGAATGCAAGTCAAGTAAGACTCGCACAGAGTCCGAACAACCACAGGTTGTGTAAGATCTGCTCCCTCATTCCCTCACATTCGGCCTGCTCTCATCCCACTTGCGGCAACAAACAGTAAATTCTCAAAGTCTGCAAGATAACAATCTGAGCCTTAGCTACCTTTAGCCACCTAAATAAGAACAAAAGAAATGGGCTCCTGCTGAATTATTTCGGGGAAAGGAACACCCAGGATGAAGCAGCAGCCCCGCAGACATCCAATACACAAATACTTTTCCACACAGACAGAATCTCCCAGGACTTCTTTTTGAAGTGGAAAAGAACATCTCTGTTAGCTAGAGGTCTCCTTGGGCAAAGCAGGAACAAAGCCCTCATTTTTCCCCACCAACAAAACTAATGGACCTAAAGATTTTCCAGGTGTAAAAGTGACTGGGGAAAATATGAGTACAACTAATATTCTGGTTTACCTGAAAAACCCCCAGCATGCTAAGCAACTGGAGTAGGAAAAAGAGGCAGGAGGACCACAACAGCACCTTAGCTCAAGTTAACTAAAGCAGACAGAGCTGGGCTGACCTAGGTGTTCAGACTGAATTGTTTCAGGGGGTAAGCTTCAAGTATGAGCATCTGAAGACATTAGCAGGGCTCAAAAATTATATAGGCTGTAACATTGGAAAGGCAAAATTGCTGAAGACACAGGAACTAGGGCTAATGTAAAACACACTACTAGAACTTTTTAAATACTGAAATGTGAGGATGAGCTCAGGTGCAAACCACCTACTTTTATCACTAATGCTATCTTGAAAAATGTTTCTAGTGCATAATGCACCAGTCCTGGTCTATTTTCTTTAAAAAGCCAGTTTCTTAAGTGGAAGACAGCAAATCTGAGGGGTATCAAAATGCTGTTGACTGCTAGATTTGCACGGACCCTCTGCTTTCTCAAATCCCCACCCTGCAAACCATACTTAGAAAGAAGCAAGCATAGAGAAGACAGACTTTAAAAAAGGCAATCTTAAGCTTGACATCTGCTTCAAAGCATGATATTTTCTGTATAGAAAAACAGATCTACACCCTATCTGAACTTTGAAAGACTAATTCATCATAGCTGGCTGCATATCATCTGCCAAGAGTGTCTACCAGATCAGTGTTTGTTCTGGGCAGGTGAAAGGCCCATTGAGATATTACTGTTTGCACTGCCTACTTGTCTCCTGACAAGGGTGGAGAACTGGAATAAGCAGGTCCCACCTTGCTGGCACTACAATAAACTGAGAAATACTCATCTTACTCTGGTTCTGTCAAAAAAGCCCCTGTAGTTGTACCCTCCTGAGTTTCGAGTACAGTGTTGTGGAGCCAAATGGCTCTCTGGGACAAAGATCTAGAATGAAAAAGGACCTGAAACAAGGCTTCAAGGACAGAAATGCAAGGATAGATAGGCTATATATGTGGTACTACTGGATAAAAAGAATACAATCTCCATATGCCCAAAGTGTACATCATAAAAAAATGGATCCATGCAGGTAAAAAGACCCAGTCACAAATTACTACAATTCACTGACATTAGCAGCGACATACTTTCAGCACAAGCCCCTATTCAAATAAGTACCAAGACAGCTCACATTTAGTATCAAGACTGATAGTATGTCACCATATCAGCTTGCTTAGAGCCCTTAATTAAGCGGACACACTACAACTTTTCCTTAAGTGCTTTTCTCCCCCTCCGCCTCCCACCTCCTTACATCACACCCATAGGGAAAATAAAATCATCATGCAACAGTTAACATCCTTACAGTGTCACAAGCAGCTCACTTACTCACTTACATTTTTCAGTATGAATGAACACTGGCCTTATACTCATTTCTAAGGCTCATTGACAATACAGCTGGATCAGTTCTTTCCTAGTTCATTTGCTTTCAATAGGGGCTTCATTCCCAATTCAAATGACAAATCTCTCCAGCAACCACACATACACATAGCTTCCTCAAGCCTGGAATTTTTTAGGTTTAATGAAGCCTTTTAAATGACTGCTGTTTAAATTACTATGTAGCAATATATACATGTTAATTACTTCAGCAGAACCTGAGCAAAGTAGACAGGCGTTCAACTTTAATACATAAATATTGTGGCCAAGGATGTTTCAGCTACTGAATGGAGTTCATATTGTTGATTTGTTTCATCTTTCATGCATTCTTCTGGCAAAAAGCTTCTAATAACATGAACTAAAAGCACATAATCCCTTAAACATCACGAATAATACCAGCTCAGTTGACCTGAATCTGTTCCCATCAACTTCCTTTATCTGAAAATTGGCACTCATGCTAAATGGACAACATAAATAACAGCATTTAATGATTAGTGTTTTCTGGATAAGCTCCTCTACTTTTCCAAATTACTCTGGGAGAGACGTATTTTTTAAATAATGATCTTTTTCAGATATTGCACCCTACTAAATACTTCCTTCTTGCTCATTTTGGGCAGCTGGAACTCTTAATTTCAGAAGAAAGATGGCACAGTCATCTCAGTTTCTCAACAAAATAACATCATAATCTGTACTTTATCTTTGCTAGACTTTTAAATTGCACAAAGTGCTTGTAAAACATTTATTACTATAAATTACTAATTACATTGAGCGCAGGAGGGAGGAAGTAAGAAGAATTAGGATTGGAGCACATCACAGATGTGCACCTTGCCTACATTTGTTATTAGCAAAGTGCATACACACATTCAGTGTGTTTAGTCAGGGAGCAAGAGCCCTGCTCCACTCTGTGACACTGGCAGACGTGCAGAAGTGATGACTATCAACAAAGAGAGCTTGTGATCTGGAGCGGTTCAAGGTGTGCACATGACGCAGCCAGCAACAAAGTCACATTCTTACTGCCTTTGCCCTTCCTCTCACTTTTGCTGCTCTTTTATTCATGTGACATTTGAAATTAACACAAGGTTCTCAACCTTTACACCACACCTTCCACAGCAGAGGCTTTAGTCTCATTAGTTTCCAGAAACCTTATGTTAACCCTGATTTTAAAAACTATGTCAGCCTAAAAATTTTAAGAAAAAAAAAATCCAACACTAGAAAATGCAAGTACGACAGTTCAACCTAATTTATATAAAGAAAAGATCCTTTGGCTCTCTACAACAGAAACTCTGTAATAACAAGAAATCATTTGACTACTACTTGACCATAGAAGACGAATATCCTAATGACAACAGACACGTTTTCCCCTATTCTATCAATGAAACATTTTCTTCAGGAATAGAAGTCTGACTTTACACACAAACCTTTACTTTCTTCCTCCACTTCTCAACTAAAAAATACATCCTCAATGCTGGAAGAACAAAGGGAACAGATTTATTTTTATTTTCTTAATAAACTCATTATTTATCTTCCCAAGCTTAGGTTTGCTTTTACATCAACATGGCAGTTTTCCCAACACTGTGCCAAGTACTGGTGCCTGTTGATTTATCTACTGATTTATAAGTTTTTATCACTCTGTAGATCTGTGGGTCCCAGAGCGGTACTTTGAGTTTCCTTTGCCTAAAGCAAGCGCGGAGTGAACCAACATACAATTAAGATGGGAAGTCAGGAAACAATCATCAAAAATTCATGTGAAGAGCACAACAGCTTCAGGAAGCAAAACCCAAAAATTGTTAAGTGTTATGAGTTTGGTTTGTCACCACAGCCCATCCCCAGATGAGTCACAGTTACTCAAAACAAAGATCATTAGATAGTCACAAAGCATACATAATGAAGTTTTCTTGAACAACCAGGTGCACTTTAGCATTATTAGAGCAAAACCACAAGTTACTATGTTCTATGAGCACAAGATCACTGAGGAATGCAGTAGATTTTATTCAAATATACCAAGTGTTTATGTATTCCAAAAAAAACCCAGCCCTTTCTCAACTCACATCATCTCATATTTGCACCTATTTCTATGCAAGTTAGCAAACACTTCCAAATTATTTAAGGTGGGGAAAACCCCATACCTGATAATCTCAGGTTGACTTTTTTTTTTCTTAAAAGCGTGCAGCAAACTGAAGACACGTTATTTTTGCCAAAACTGTTATGTGAGCATGCAAATTCAGCATGTCAAAAAGAAGAATGATTATGCTGAGTTGCATGGTTTGTTACATTCTTTCCTCCTGTTATTAACAAATTATGATAAATTACACAGGCTTGCAATAGTTAATGCAATTTCTCCTTTAACATGAAAATATAAGTGTTCATCATTGTTTAGAAAAATGCACTTTGAATGGATTGCTATAAGCTCTTCAGTTTCTAACTTCAGTATTTTGCCAATAATCTTTTCATGTGTTAATGCTTAACATTCCATTTAACTAAATCCAAATATCACTAAGGTTATAAAAACCAGTTTAACCCATCTTTTGGCTGTTATTTTTTTACTGAGCTACAAGACATGGTCTTATTCACTAGAAGGCCTAAGCAGAACAATTTATCTAATCTTTTCCCCCAGATTAAACAAACTCTGCCCACTGAAGTACCAAACTCCAGAGCATCATAAAGGTCTCTAATACTTGACTGTCTGAAGAGTACTTTAGTTGCCAAGTCTCCATAGAAGACAGTTTACAACATTTCTCCTCACCTAATCAAAACAAATACAATAGTCCTACTTTGCTTATTGTCTAAAATTACATTAACACTTGGAGGTTGGTAGCATCATTCTCCTGCCTTTATTCTTAAGAGACACTTTTACAGATGATAGCCACCAGGTATGCCTTCCAAAGAAATAAGATTTCCTCCACTGGTTTACTTTTTGAAGGAGACAGACTCCTCAAAAACAAAATTCCAGCTAAAGTTAAGACACGAGCTGTAAAGACTTCTTCAACACACTGTCTTCAAGTACCAAAGCCACGCTTCATATCATAATAAACAAGTTCTAGTTTTGAAACATTTCTAACAAAAGATGAAGTTCAGGACAAAATATCAAGAGAAAAGAGTAGGCTCCTGCAGATGTGAGAAGATAATTACTGCTTGACTAACTCATGACCCACAGCACTTATGCAGGCATACATGCCATCCATTAGGAAGACAACAAGCTATGAGCCTGGCACACCAGAACAGACTATGTCAGATTCAGAGAATGAGACAAAGTGCACAGAAATGGCTTGAGAAGAACAGTCACTGGGAGGGACAGGTTATTTCTGTTAAAGACACAGTAAGACAAAAATTCAGCTACAGCACCAGCCACATTCATGTACAATCTTTGATATGTTGGCCAACGCAGCTGAATTGGATGGGAAAGGATTATCATGGTAAAATGGATGCTTTTGGTGTCAGCAGCATGAACTTTGGAGAAAGCTGCAGTGACCACTTGGGCGGATTCTTAGACATTTACTCTTCTCAAAAGAGTCTTTTAAATACTGATCCAGGAACATGTGCGAAAAAAAAAAAACTCGACACAACACTAAGAAAACCATGAATCTAGCAGTTAAGTTCAACAATTTAACAGAAGTCTGTCAATTTACAAGCACACACCTATTTCATTGTGACTGGCAAAATTGTAAAGAAAGTATATTAGAGCATTTTAGATTATGCACAAGATAAGAGTATTGCATTTAAACTTAGCCTGTTTTATTTTACACTGACAATTAACTAGTAATTTGTGTGTTTAGACAAGTCATGAACTTATATAAGAAAAGGAGTCTAACAGGCAATATGTTCAAAGTTTCAAGTTCTATTCTGATAGATTTTTAACACGCAAATTGGTTTTCTCCCCCTCTCAGAATCAGCACACATGTTCAACAAAAGTCTCAAAGAAATCAGAGCGCTTAACTTCATAAATGTGAAACTGCCTCCCCAACCTCACTCTTCCACCCTGTTAGTCTAAAGTACTTGGGCTGGAGGAACTTCAAAATAAATTTTACCCAGTAATTTGAAAAGTTTTCAAATTGAAAAGAAAAAAACCCCAAATGTTTGTTTTTCAGTGATTTCAAGTGTGTAACAAGTCACTAATACATAATTAGAATGCCTATAATCTGTCTAGATTAGCTGCAGCGCAGACAGATTTGTATTTTAGCAAATTATCAGCTTTGTCTATACTTTATCACTGTTCTTAACCAAATTCTTCACTGCCAGTTTCATGTAAAAAGATGTGTTTTTAATTTTGGCTTTTGGATGTTCCACACGGGAAGGCCATATCTTCTACCCTACAAACGTTATCACAAGACAGTCACCTCAATTCAATAAAGAATGTCAAAGCAAAAGGAACTTTGTACTGTAACACTGCAATACCTTTAGTCAGCTTCCAGTATTTGTGTAAGGTGAAATTCTGCTTCTAGAACAAAGTCCAGATAAAAAGGTACTACAGCTAAACTTGTTTCCTCAGTCTCACATAGTCAAGGGGCTTTGCATCTACAGACTATGTCTGACGTTTCCACACTTTAACAATCCAATTCCTCTCCCCAGCAGTATTTCAGATCCTATTCTGGCCAGTATAAAACTCAAAAATTTACTCGTGAAATACAATGGCAGCAGTTTACAGAGGCTTTCCAGACAAAACTTTCTACAGAGGAATACTGTGAATGCAGAAAGAGCAATCCAGAACCATACCAAGAAGCCTGACAGGGCAATCTTGCTGCAGCTGTTGAATAGATTGGTGCTCTAAAAGCCCATACGCTCCCATGACTCTGCCAGAGATCACCATTTCCTCCATAACGCCACACATACACTTTTATCTCAGTCCCTGCAGCTCTGTGTGTCTCATGGTTTAAACCCATATCTGCTTATTCAGCAGACCCTTCTGTCAGTTTAGCCACAGAGTGAGACGGCTAAAGGCAATAATGTCTTAGGCAATCTCCAGTAATCTTTTCTGCAGCAGTTTATCAAAGCCTCAAGTCTCCCGTCCAGATGGGGATAACAGACATCACCACCTTACTACCCAGACAGTATAACACCTTCAAAGATGCTTTGGGAGTATCACAAGAGGAGAAACAAATGGCTGTACCTTAAATAAATAAATAATAATAATAACCCACCCCCCCCCCAGAAAAAAAACG
>VZRN01002263.1:3293085-3307611 GCA_013397935.1 Dasyornis broadbenti
ACCACGGCCACTTTCAGGGTATCCACTCGCTTCGGGGCAAGTGGATCTCAGCATTTCCCGTGGGCCCCCATGGGCTGCAGGGGAACCCCCTGCTTCACCATGGGCCTCACCACGGCCTGCAGAGGCTGCAGAGCTCCGGCGCCTGGAGCTCCCCCTCCCCCTCCTTCTCCACTGACCTTGGTCTCTCCATGTTGTTTTCCCTCACATACTCTCACCTACTCCTCCTCCTCTGGCTAAGGAAAAGTGCGTGCGCCCATTGTTTTGATTTCGTCTTAAATATGTTTTTCACAGAGGCGTAACCAACGTCTCTAATTGGCCCAGGCTTGGCCAGCAGCATGTCCATCACCTCAGAGCTGGACATGGTGAAGGCTTCGAGAAGCTTCACAGAGGAGCCATCTTTGTGGTCCCCCCCCACTAGAAAAACCTGGGCCAAGCTAAACCACGACACACTTGCACTCACCAGGTCAAAGACTTGGTCAAAGCCAGTGCCCTGGCTTTCAGCAGCTCTGCAAGAACCTCGGTGTAACAACAGAAGAACAATGGATTGTGAGCTCTCAGTGTAATGTTACAGCCAAGAAAACAAACAAGGGAACATTAGGTAAGAAGCAATACCATTTCATAACATTCAGCATATAACAACATATAACAATATTGCTGTGCCCAGGTCAAATGGCTGCACATTATTCACAAAGCCAGGAAAAAAGCTACAAACAGTATTTTTGAGCCTGAAAAGCATCTGTAAATAAATTTTGGTTTTATCTACTTAGACATAGACAAGACTAAGAGGTGGCTTGCGTATGAATTTCACATACTTTCATGTGGAGAATACTTTTCCCCATAGTTCCATGACTTTTGCCTGCCTGTTCAAGTTTCAAGACAGGAGATAACAGAACCATAAAAATATCAAATACAATAAAAGACCAATTATTATGCTGACAAGTCCACATGCAACCTGAATAAGTAACTGCTTCTCATTAAAAGCTCTTAAAGGCAGATAAACTAATGAGATCCAGGGAGAGCACTGATGGTAAAAAAGTGACAGGCTTAAAGCATGTTCTTGGAAGAAGTTCTAGAGACTGATCAGGGAAGGGGAACAGATTAAGAATTCACAAATACCCTTTCTGACCTGAAAGAGATCTACAGTTCAGAATCTATTTATTTACAAGCCATCCATATGACTCTCTCCAATTTAAAGAGTGATATAGAAGAAATGATGTCTAGGAGAATAGTCACCTGACTTCCATTTAACATCATCCGAACAGCCTTAGCAAAAGATGTTAAAAGGAGGGAAAAATGGGAACAGAGACAGCTGGAATATCTGCTAGCCACTAACCCAAAGTAAATTTTCTTAGTTAGCAAATGCAGTAGAGCTCTGTTGGAACTGGCAGTGAAGTGGCCAGGTTTTTTTGGATGAGTCGGGTGGAGATAAAAGCAGGTAACAATAATCAATGATTTTTTGCACATATTTTATTATAATAATTTCCTTTGAAAAATAATTGCTTCAAAAACAAGAAGTTCTGTTAGTACGTGTAAGTTTGTATTCATTTAGTCAGCCCTTAAGAAAACTGTCTCCCTCCCTATTCCAGCACAAAAGGAAAATGTGCATCCTAAATCCTAGCTACCTCAAATATCAGTTCCATTTCTTACTGCCACAAGGAACCAGCAGCCTCACAACGGCTTTTGAGATACAAAAGCCACTTTAAGTAACACCATAAATTCATTTAGATATGAAACCAAAGCTGCAGGCTTGCCTGTGGTGCCATTTCTGCATGTATAACCCATCCTTTAGCAACAAAACCACCCCAAGTTTATTAGTACTGCAGGTTATGTCCATGTACAAGACAGAAACAGAAGTATACTCTAGAGCACATATTTTCATTGCTGAACCAGAGACATTAAGGTTGGAAAAGACCTCTAAAACCGAATCCAAACACTAACACTGCCAGGTCCACCACTAAAACACATCTTGTGTGCTATCTAAGCATCACATCTACACATTTTTTGGAACTCTTCCTAGGATGGTGATTCCACCACTTCCCCAGGCAGCCCGTTCCAATGCTTGACAACCCTTCCAGTGAAGGAATTTTTCCTAACATGAAATCTAAACCTCTCCTGGCACAACTTGAGGCCATTTCATCTTATCCTATCTCTTGTTACCTGGAAGAAGAGACCGAATCCCACGCATCTACACCCTCCTTTCAGGCAGTTATAGGGAGCAGTAAGGTACCCCTCTGAATCTCCTAGAACACCAGCCCTACACTCAGCCTCCCACTCCCTGGTTTGCCTCTCAGGGAGCTTCCACGACCATCTGTGCAGAGGCAGAGATTACCCAAGTCTGGCATTTCACAGAAGATGCTTTCCAAGCAAAGCAGACGACAGTCCCAGAAGTAGAGGAAGTGGTCACATCTTGTCCCTCTAGAACTGCACTGAATTCATGTTTTGCTTTCAGAGACATTTCTTCAGCACCACAAACCGGAGTTGTTGGATCGCTCAGGGTCAGTCAAGTATCTGTTGTTTGTTTCCAATGAGCACTTTCACATCATGCACAAGACAACAAACAAAAGAACTTTGTCCCCCACCTCACCTGTATCAGCTCTGCAATGCAGACAGATGGCTGCACCATTTAAGAAACCAGAAGAAAAAAAACCAAACAAAAAAAACCAGTAGTTTCCTAAGACTCAAAAGAAAAACAGGGAGAAAAGCTTCCTTCCCATACACAAGGTCTTGGAATCGAATCTAAAACTTGTGCAAGGAAAGCAGGCAGCACTGTTCAGAGAGCTGCTGTCTGTAGGGAGAGCTCCTCAGGCCTGAGGCTTTTCACGGGGTCTATATTTGCTGGCTCCCACAAGTAATTTAATGCTGCCCTAGTCTTGACAGCCTTATCTTGTTAATGAGGTTATTGCATATGCAATAATGAGGAATTCATATTCTTTAAATGTTTCCCTATCTCCCTCACAACCTAACCAGTTTGCCCTGTAGCTTGGAAGAAACAGCTTTTCCAAATAACAAAAACTTCAGTAAGGTGTTATGTAAAAGCTCTAGCTGCCTTAAATTAAGAAGTAATTTCTGATTTCATTAAACAGTAAGGTGCCTTCCTAAATGCAAAAGAAACAAAGCTAATTTTGAGGGCTTTTCTTCAAGCCAGCACTTGCACTGCAGCTTGTCCACTCTCAACAGCCCCTCAAAGACACAGCAAGCTCACACAGAGGTGTCACACAGAGGTTCTTCAGACTATTTTCTCTTCTTAGAAAGCATCCAGCAATCAGCTTACTGAAACAGCTGGGAAAGTTCTCTCCTCCTGGCATTACACAAATGCTGAGAAACTGGCAGCTTTTACAGGGAAAAATCTGCTTTCTGAAACAAATTTTTGATTAGTAGTGTTTTCTATTTACGAAAGAGCCTATCTTTCAGCTTTGTTTGACAATTTTTCAAGATTCTGATCATACTGGAAATGTTATCAGATGATCTGTTTTGCTCTGTCAAAGCGACATGAAATTCTTCAAGAAACCATTCTATCAGCAGCTAACACAACAACATGCAGGGGGATGAAATCACGGTTCCCTTTCCTGACCATAACAATGTTGTTAAAGCAAAGCGTTTGCTGAAAAAGATGTTGTTTTTTTTTTTTTTTTTTTTTGCAAAATACATTTTACGATCATATCATTGACCAAAATATGCAGGGTGTTTAATGTGAAAATACATCAAAATCCAAGCACATTAACTGTAAAATGAGGATATCTGCTGGCAAATTTCAATAGCAGCAAACAAAACTCACTTGTTTTTGTTTCACAGCACTGAATTTTTCTATTCCCACTCCCTTCTGAGAAATGCAGTTATCCACACAGGCCTATTTTTTTGCTAGTATACAGACAAATGCTCCAACTCCTTCCTCATTTTTTCCATCTTTAAAGTAAACATCTTTATTTTCTAAAGCCAGAAATGACACACCAGAAAAGTTTTACCATAGGATAAATTTATAATGCATATATTGCATTAACATGCTACACAGGAAAAAACCCAACATTTGTAAGCAATAACAACAAAAGAGGGGATGGCTCAGAGAATTTATGAGAAAACATGAAGGCAGTGAGTAAATAACTTCATCTTGTTTCCCATTCTAAATTTAAGAATACTGCATAAAATATTTGTTGCTGAGATTATTTCATCCTAGATTGACCTCCCAAAATATGATACACCTTTCATGAACTAAACCCCATCAATTAAAAGAAGAATTCCTCTCCAAGTGCCCACTGTTTGCAACACTTTGAGTTTTGATGCCCCAAAGGCTCACCGATTTTCACACCTAAAAACAAGGGTTTTAATTTTGTAAGTTTTGCAACAATTCATTGAGCAGAGAAAAGCCAACTGTGAAATATCACTGTATGAGAGGAAGGGAATGAAGGGAAACAGAGCACACATACAGGCTGATAACAGCTTAAGCAATCAGCTTAAAGGAGAAAAGGAAAAGTGCTACAGTCAACATTTAATGGCTACATTGGCCTTTGTAGAAGGAATCAGCGATCTCTGCTGTCTTAGTAAGCAAGTTCCCCCACTAAAAAGAAAATCCACCAAAATTAACATCTTCTAATTAACTGGAAGTCAAGAACGAAACTCCAGCGTGCTGCTGAGAGCTGTGTGCAGAATTAATTATGCCAGAGAGACACTGGGCACACGTGGAGCTGGGTGTTCCCAGCCCCAGCTCTCAATGCGGCCCTGGCAGATGAGAATTGTAGGCAGACTTCAGACTGTGGGAGCAGGGCTGGAAATGCTCCTCCTCAGGGAAAGGGGATGCCAGTCACAAAGAAGAATATATCCTGCCACCCTCTCTTCACTGCTGAACAGCAGGGAAAGAAACTAAATCAAACCCAGTAACATGAAACAGCGGGAAGAGGGAGGAAAAGACATTAAGTCTTTTGCACAACAAAGTTATATTGTTACACTATTAAACCAGCGCTTTCCTCCACAGAGCTACAGCAGCATGGCTGAATTCACATCAATTTACATCCAAAGACCAAAACATGAGAGAAAAGTGGATACTGCCGGCTGGACTTTACACTTGCATGGTGCTGCCCTTCCTAGAGATACGACCTACTTTGAAGAATACCACCACTCTTCACTTATTTGCTTAATTCAAAGAGATAACAGACTCATCATTCATCATCTCTCAAAGCAAAGCACTCATGGAAGGTTCATTATTCGGGAAGAATTTCTACTCAGTAAGTAGCTTGAATATAAAACCTCCACACTGAGGATCAGCATCTCTACTGAATAGTGATCTTTGTTGCAACACAGTGATTGCACAGAGTACTGGTGTGTTCAGACCTGCTTACAAAAATGGAAGTTCTTGAGTTTGGTCTTTTTACATAAATGCAAGCTCTTAATTTAAAATCACACCATTATCACAGATCCAGGGACCACTAGCAAGGTATGAAAGACATTTATTTAAATGACAGAAAGCAGGCTTGACCAAGCCTGGATGGAAATAAGGGAGAAGAAGGAAAAATTTCAGACTGCTTTTCTCAGAAAATTTGGAAAATATTCACGGGCATGGTTAAAGCAGGTAATGTTTGGACCTCATACCAACAAGAGAGATGTGATGCAGTTAGCCTGTTAATATTATTTATCAAAATTAAAAGTGAGAATTTGTTCACAACCTGAGAAAATTTTAAAACTTAACAAAGGCAACTGAAATTGTTTATCACCCAATGTATAAACTACAAGACCTCACATAGTGAAATGTATACAATAAGAAATGTTAAGCTTAAAAAAGGGAAGCGGTATCCTTGGTTAGTCTCAGTTTGGGCCAAAAAAGAAACAGGTGTTTTCCCAGACAAGAGTGCTAAACTACAAAAATCCTCTCAAGTCTACATTTATTTTACATATATATATATAAAATATACCAATTTAAAAAATGCATACAATCAATTACTAGTGCTACAAAGAACTACTGTGAAAAACATTATTTTCAAACAGCCACAAAGGAATTAATTCTTGGATAAATTATTCTTCAAAACAATGTTGCAGTCTACAATAAGTTAATTACAGGTCACAACCCCTAAGTGGTAACACTGTGCTTTTCTAACTGTATATTTGATATCACTATGTTCATGTAAATCAAAGTTCTTCAAAAGAAAGGACCAACATTCTCCGTGTATTTGTGTAGAGTTGTTGCATTTCACAAACATTAAATAGGCTCTTCTAATAGAAGGATTTCCATTCTATTTACCATACAAACTGTACCACATGTACTAAAATAATGAAATACAGAATAAAGTCAGTGTGTTTTTCAGCATACTTTAAGAAAAAAAATAAAACGGGAAAAAAAAAAACCAAACAACATTTGGTATTTGTTTGGATAAACTATCTGTGGTTCCATAACAACAAGGAAGGGAAACAATCTGAATCTGTACAGATCAAAAACAAACAGCCAACATAAATTAACTCTTAATATTTTTCATGCTTCATAGCTGGAGTCTGAATCTGGAACTTCAACAAATATTTCAAAATAATCTCATCACAATGTAGCTAATGGTCCAGGACACATTTAAATTGATGCACAGAAATAAATGGAAATAGTAAGTCAAATGAAGAGCAGATGGTCACTCTAAACACTTCATTACCCTCCAACCCTTTTATTTCTAATACAGAAAGAATAAAAGAACATTTACCATAGTCTGCATTGGAAAACAAGTACTAAAAATCCCCTATGTGTTTCTCAAGTATTTAAAATACTAACCCTGGCAGATTTACAGAAACACTGTACATACTGTTAGAAGCTGTGGAGTTCATCCTTCTGGCAAAAATAAATTATTTGTACTTATCCTTATATTTACTTTGCAAAGGGCCTACCAACTCAATGATGTATATGTTTCTCCCTTCCTCTCCTGACCTCCTGTTCACATCATTTGAGTTTTCAGGTCCATTTTTGTTGTCTCATGTGAAACTATACATTTTTAAAATACTGAATTCATTAATTTGAATTAATTATTTCCCCAATACCTAGCAGTGTTTCAGCTCTACAAATGAGAATGTTCACAATAAGCAGTCCCTCACCTGCATTTGTGTCCTGGCAGACAGGGCACTTATGTGAGTCAAGCTGGCTGAATGAGCTGCTGAGCCAGCCACAGACTCCTGGCCATAGCCAGGAAATTGAATTCTCCTGAGAAAGGAACAGGACTGAGGAGAGTTTCAAATTTCTGACAACTGCAGAAAATCACAGACATTTTCTAAACTACTAAGATGGAATGGGACATAGAGAACTATGCTCAAGCCCCAAACCAGAAGGAAGCAGACCTCTAATGCTCTTTAAACTGCCACCCAGAAGAGATCTCTCACAGCTTGTGTAGCTAGCTGCTACTGGGATGAAAATTAAACTACTTTTACAGACGAGGAAAACAGAGTGGGGTAAAGGAAAACCCACAAAACTAAAAGAAATCTGCTCTTATTAAAAAGAAAATTCATTAGCTATCACGCTAGTAATACACATTATATCCACACAGAAATAGATAATAGCTCAAGGAGAAGACTGCAAATGAAAAGGGCGAGTTGAAATGGCTGGGAATTTAAAAATAGAAGCCCTAAATTACAAAATGGACTTATGCTTGAAGAAGGTGAGACACTAGACAAGGCCAGCCTCTCAGATAAAATTACATGAGAAAATGTATTTACAGAGGCATTACAAGTAGAACCACAAGGAAGTGCATCAAGACAAAGCATGTGCAGAGGAGTAGAGATAGCTGTTCCCTTTCTGTGTCAGAAAAGGAACAGATGAACAATACATCCCATACTTTATATACAGTTTTCACTCTCTTCGAGTTTTCAGCCTTTTTGTTCCTGTACCGTCTTCTGCAATCCAAACAAAACTATTCTTCTGCTTGCTCTTATACATGTACTGCGCTTTCAAAGTCTCTTTGCTCCTATTTCTTGCCTTGTAGGAACTTTTTACATGCCCAAATGTTTCTTTTTCCTCTTCATGACTCCTAAGAGCCTGAAGCTACAGGTTTGCCACCCAGCACTCCCATCTACAACACAACCACTGGAACATTACCCCAAAACATACTAGATGTACACTGTTGACAAAAAAGTTCCTGTATTGTCAAACTATTCTGTAAGTTTCTTTATTATAGACCCTCTCTCTTCAAATCCATGATAGTCTTCAAAGTTTACCCAATGTTCACTATTGGATAGGCAAGCCCTGTGCAAACCCCTGCTATGAAATGCACTTTTGTGTTAATAAACAAGAGGCCCCAGCCACACAGACATTTCACGTGGTTACTCTCCTAAGCATAGCTGTCTTCTCATCCACTGCAAAAAGGCTTCTGAAAGAATGCATACAAACAACCTGATCTTCTCCTCACCTCTCCAAACACGTAAGCTTCTCCATTAGAGAATTAGTACCAGGTGCTCTCACTTTTGTATCTGCATTACACTGCTCTCATCACTGGCTCTCTCCCCCTCACTGGTTGTCAACTCTTTGCAGCAGCACTCCTGTCATCCTGTCTATCTGTAACACACTGAAAAAATTGTATTAGTTTTCAGTAATAACTAACGGAACTCCCAAGCAGAATTTCTCCTGCATATGCCAAAACAAAATGCTGCTTTTTGTCTCCCTTTTCTACTATGTACTGTTGCGATGTCTTTTATCTGCTGTAGATTTACTGGGGATGTTTGGCAAGCACATCAAGGGCCAGAAATTTCCTCTTCCCTCTCTCTCGCCTAACATTGTGCATTTCTGGAGCACGGCTGCAGTCATGTGTGCACACCCCATCTCATTTCTACCTCTCCAGGGCTGTGCACGTTCCTGATTCTGTATGTGATTCTACTGTGAATGCCTTTCACACACCTTCAAGTATACACTGCAGAAATGCATCAAGGCATATGGAACAGGCATAACATAATTAAAGGCTATTACCAGCAGACAACACATTGAGTTCTAGCTACAGCTGCATAATCAGAGCTGTAAGGTACTCAAAAGGCATTTCAACATGAACTGAAGAAGTAAAAATACCCAACCTCTTCTACCAACAGAGCTCGATCAGTTTATGAAGGGGATTACTGGTGCTGGTGCTCACAGGAGCTCATGAACGTGAGAGGCCTTTTCCTTTCCAGTGTTGCAAATATGCTTTTAACATTTTCTAGCAAGTACTCTAATTTTATGTCTTTGAAAGGTAACTTCTGCATCAAGAATGCATATTACCGATTTTATAAGTGATAAAAGCTTTAAAGAATTTATTAAAAATCCCATTACTCATATGATGTAATGTATCTGTTGGAGGGGGGTATGTGTGTGCAACACCTTAGTTAGGAAACTCCAGAGCATGACCTGAACCCAAGTGTCTACATGCATATTAGTGCATTTCTCTAGGGTTAATATTCATGAAACATTATTTGGAAATCGTGTGTGATGAGAAAGGAAGGCAGGCAGGCAGGCAGGCAGGAAGGCAGGCAGGAAGGAAGGAAAGAAAGAAAGAAAAAATGGCGTGCACTTCTCTCCTGATATTTATAACTTTAACAAGTCAAATACACAAATCAGTAATTGTAAGACAGAGATGACTGCGCAAGAGTTCAACATTTACATTTGATGTAAGTATAGAGGCCAGACAGCAATTTTTGCTATGTTCATGTTACCCCAATAAGAATACAACACATAGCAGATCAAGAGACTAGAAAACAGTATTGAAGAACATTTACTATTCCTATCCTGAAGTGTTTCCATAGCAGCCAAAACAATTATTAAAACAGATACACCAAAAGGAAAGCAAAGAAATAATATAAAAGCTATTCATCTGAAAATAATTCACAGATTTGAAGAGTTACGTTTCACTTGTTCATTAATTTAATCATTAAACATTACATACTTTCTAATAGATCACACACGTCTTTGTAATGATGTTCACAGCAGCAGAGGAATTTATCAGAGGAAGAAGATTTTTAGAAAGAAATATTTATGACAGACATGTTGACTGTTGTGGATTCACATCACAGAAAATGTAAGGTATCTTAGATCTGCTTTGCAGGATGAGGATTTTCGTAGTGGAGGAAGCTTACCATTTGCTTCCTCTTTTATCCCACTTAAGACTACAGAAAGCCAAGAACACTCTACATGTGGTGTAGAGTGTACATTCTCTTCCTGCCCTCCCACAATTTATCAGAGATTACCATTTTCAATGGCATCAAGCAATGTTAATTCCTGCTACTCTGACAGTCCACTAGAATAGCCATCTTTCATATCTGCCCTTTAAGCTTTCATAAGAAAGCACCTAATTAAAAATCAAAGACTCAGTTTTTAGAAATGTCAGCAATCATGCCTTAGAGTTAAGAAAAATTTGGCTGTTTGGCTTTATCAGCAAGCCATCTATGTATTAACTTGCAGGCATCATCAGTGCTGCCTAAATGTCAATGCTCCTTCCTTGCATTCTTTCTGTAAGAACACAGCATCACCTACAACCAGTTTTTCTTTTGTTGAAGTCACAAGTCCTCCAGAGAAACAGAGGCAAGATTGTTTTGGCAACAGCGAGCAAGTGGCCTTCCATCTACCTACAACTAAGTTGCAAACTCTGAAGAGCTAACAGCCTCCAGTGTGAGAGAGAGTGCAACACAGAAGATACTGAACAGGTTCCCAATGGTAAAAAGAAACACACACATAGCTATGTGTGAGGGAGGAGGGATGGTTTCTAATGGAAGTGGTTTTCTCCTTGTGTCAGTTCTCATCACTAGATTTCAGATGTGCAGACACATAGTGACAGGTCAAGAAGAAGTAATGACACCATTTATGTTCCCCTTCCCATGGAAAATCGCCCCACAGCAACAGAACTGGTCAACTGCCACTCACTCCTGTACAACAGATCCAACCTTAATTGCATCTCACATTCAATACAGGGCCCTGAGGACCTCGTGGGTTTAAAAAGCCATCCAGTGCATTATTCTGTTTAGAAAGAATACTTTTAAAGTACACAATCCTTGCCTTAACAGTGAAGAAAAAAGCCAGCATCATCAAGCAATCTTTGAAATTTCAGGCGAGAAGCTGAGTACAGAAACCATTATCAAGGGGTATCTGCAGCGCTCAGAATAATTTTATGTTGACATTTGTGTGGGGGCAGCTGGGTACAAAACAAGTTTGTAAAAGCCAGAGAACACCTACAAATGAAAGAGTACACAGGACGCAGAAGGGCAGGCTAGCAGATGGGGTAGTCCAAGGGCAGAGCACATGTAGTAAAATGAATAAAGTGCAAATGCCCCAGAAGAAAGAGGGTGTGGAAGCACACATAAAGAAGATTATTCTAGTTCACTACTGCTATACAGCCTAGAAAAGAATGAGCTAAGGAAGAACGTGGAGATGAGGGTAGATCTCTACTTCTGTTACCACCATAAACTGACAAGAGTTTACAAGATGTGTACTTTTTGATACAGATACTATCACATAACTTGTAACATTGACCACACAGGTAGTTATCAATTTACTGACGTATTTATTTTTCCAACACCACCATCAGCCCCCACATGCAAGAAAACACTGTGGCAGAACCTGATACATTTAAATTTGGACAAAAGTTTCAGAGTTTCAATTTTACTCAAACAGTAAGTGAAAAAAAACCAACCCTGAACCTTTTTTCTATGCATATAGCTAGTTTTCTTTCAGTCATGTCTTTCCTGTCATTCCTCCACCCAAGCAAATAAACCCTGTAGTCTCTCAATCCAATCAACCTTTCAATTACTTCCAAATGAAGTCTTAGAGATAGCCTAAAAAAGTTGTAGTTGCAATAGTATTGTGTTTTAATATCAACAAGTTCCTTTTCCATCTAGAAAGGCAACAAAGGTGCAATGTCAGCGTGTAGTAAAAAGTGCACATTTTACAGATGCCAGTATCTCCTGAAATAAGTGCTTGCAAACACAATCAGCAGCACAGTGAAATCCTTTGCAATCATCTCCATACTTGACTTCGTGAGTAAGCTGATCACTGGTGATGAAGCCCACACTCCCTCCTTTTGATAAAATTTGAGCTGAAAGAAACCACCATACACTTTTTTTTTCCTAAGAGATGCTACTCAATTCATTCAGCTTAACCAGTCCCATACCTCAGCTTCTGAGTATTAAAGTACGTTCTGTTTCACGCCCTATTCCCATAAAATCTAGACCTGCAAAGCTCAGAGAAACTTTACTGATCAATGTCTATAAATGGTGCAACGCCTCTTTCAGTTTTTCTAACTCTCAGTGTGGGTGTTACTTTCCGTGAAAGAAAGGAGAAAAAACATGAGGAACAGATATGTAATTCAACAGAACAGTTTTTAATCCTCAAAACATTGACAGCTTTTACATGCTCCAAAGTCCTCCATCAGTCTAGGGATTCAGGTGAAAAAAAAAGCCAACTTTTACTCTGGTTTTGGACAAATGAGCTACAACCAACCACATGTGCAGATCACATTCTGAGAATGCTGGCAAGTCTAAGCTTCATTTGGAGGTCAGTTCAAACAAGAATGCTCTTCAAACAGCTTCTTTACTGGGCCAAGCAGGTATGTCCATATATTTTCAGCAAGCAAAGACTAAGAGTCATTACCTCACTTTCTGATGCTACAAATCCTCAGACCATCTTATATAGGCTCTACAGCAAAATCTGACCTTTGATAAATCAGAGTATAACCTTAAACAAAATATTTACCAAGCTTATTGACACAGACCTCTATAAGTAAATGCTTAGCACACTGATAACAATCATCAAGTCTACTTCATAAGAGATTTGTGCTGAGATGCTAGGAGGAGTGCAGTGCAGCAAGTTGTGAAGGAGATGTGAGGAGAAGAAATATATTAGCATTTCAAATATCTGGAGATGTGCAATGTAGTCTGTAAGGCAACGGAGGCCTGATAATGCTGCAGCAAGGATCTCTAGGTGGCTCCGTTCACATACTTCTGTATTCACTTGTAAGAGTGTTACTCAATCTCTTCTGTTTCTTTTAAGCAGAAACAATAGGGTTGCCAAATTCCATGTTTTAATGAAGTGATGCCAATATATACACATGACAACTTATATGAAAGACACCTAACAAGACTCTAAAGGTACTCTGAAAAAATCCTCTCTTTTATTCTGCTGGAGATTAAAACAGTGCACAATTTCTCAGATTGTTCCACTCACTAAGTTCCCCCACCTGTTTTTGGAGACCAAGCTTAATGGCTGGTAACTATTTGGGTTAAAATGAAAAGAAGACTAAATGTTTTTCAAACATGATAAACTTCCATAGTATTTCATGGGAAATGGATTTCACAACAGGGAGGGAAAAGGCCAGCAAAAAAGGATGGGTGTTGAGTATCTAGCAGCTGTGAAGAATAAAAAAGCAAAACTGCACATTACCAATACACACCGTGCAGCTGCCTTTAAGAGAGATAAAAGGACACTCAACGGGCTCTGGGGATGCTGAAACACCTACGAACGCGGCCCAACCTCAGCGAGCAGGCACAAACAACACACGCACAGCCCCGCAGGCCGGCAGCGTCCTTTCCTCATTCCTCCTGCACGGCGGCGGGAGGGGAGAAAGTTCAGCGCGGCCACCGTCCACGCACGGGCCGGGCCGGGCTGCACCCCCGGAGCCGCCAGGGCGTACTCCTGACCCCGGTCCCGCACACGGGCACCGCGGGACAGGGGAGCGCCTCGGGCATACCGGAGGGCCCTTCAGCCGGCCCCGGGAGCGGGGGCGGTGGGCAAGAAGAACTAAGCAGGAGAAGGAAGTAGCGATCCCCCGGAGACCCCCGCCGCGGCGGGGGCAGCGCGGCCGCGCCTCGTCCTCCCCGCGGCGCCACAGGTGCTGCGGGGCTGGGGGCTGCAAGCCGGAGGACAACGAGGCCAAAGGCACCGCTGCCCCGCAGAGACTCCAGTCCTCCCCCCCGCTCCCCAGAACGCCGGGGTGCCCCTCATGGCCGGCGGTGCCGTCGGGCGGGGTCAGCGGGCAGCACCCCCGCAGCAGCCGGGGAAAGGCACAGGTAGCGCCCGCACCGCGGGGACGGCCCTTCCCGGGAGCGGCACCGCGGAAGGCAGTGCTGCAAGGGGCTGTTTTCGGCTGCGCAGGGGAGGAGGAGAGCGGTGCCCACCTCCCCGCTGGCTCCGGGGAGGAGGAAGAAGGGCGCAGACGGCTCCCGCCAGCAGGACGGGGGCGGGCGGCGGTCATGGCGGGGAGGCGCGCCGCGCACCTGGCAGCAGGTGCATGCAGGCAGGGACGGCGGCGAGGGCGCCCGCGGAGGGAAGGACGAAACTAGCGAGGCTTTCCCGGAGAACGGTGCCTGTTGTGCCGCCGGGGGGGGGCACTCGCAGGTGCCCGTCGCCAGGGAGGGGGGAACGATGCGGAGGAGGGGAGAGGGTAGCTGCGGGCGCCGTTTTGCAGGCGGCGGAGGTAAGCGCACGCTACTCACCGGCAGCTCCACGCTGACTTCGGTCCCGTCCAGGAGAAGGACGCGGCACTGCAGCACCAGCTTGCTGCCGCCGGCCGCCGGGATGTGGACGGGCGCTCCGGCGCTGTGCACGACCCCTCCGGGGTGCGGCGA